>JAWWEW010000165.1:61091182-61145484 GCA_035583185.1 Anabacerthia variegaticeps
CCAGCTCTCCTGGAGCCCCTTTAGGCACTGCAAGGGGCTCTCAGGTCTCCCTGGAGCCTTTTCTTCTCCAGGTGAACACCCCCAGCTCCCCCAGCCTGGCCCCAGAGCAGAACTCCAGCCCTGGGAGCATTTTTTGGTGAGACCTATATGGTTTTCTGCTCTCCTACTCCAATTTAAATTTGGCAAAATAATAAAATTGGTTAGTGACTTCCTCCATGGGAAAAAAATTCCTTTTTTTCCATCTCATTTTGCTGGTGGTTACAACGATGTTATACAGTGGGCAGCTTCTCTGCCCAGCAGAGTGCCCTGAGAAGGGAAGTCCAACAGTTACTGAAAAAAAAGTCCTGCACATTTATGTGTTGGTAGAGGAACAGTCCCTCATCTTCTGCACAAGGGTGTAGGATCCTCAGTGGGAATGTGTTTGATGTGGTCTTGGGTTCCCATCTCAGCTGCAAGGCAGCATTTTAAGCACCAACCTACACAAGCTGTGAACCTGGTCCATTCAGTCCAGGTTCTCTCTCCAGCAGGATGAAGACACAATAGAGATATATGGCGTTTCTCCCCCAAATCCCACTACTTCCAGCTTGGAGGATTTCCTTAGTCTGATGTAGCCCATCTACCTAATGATCCCACTTAAGTTCTCCTCCCAGTCCTTATCCAATCTCCCTGGGACTGCAGGTAAACCTTTCACACCTGTAGCTCCCCTTGGAGAAGACTTTCCCTGGCCCCTTACCCACCATGGGGGAAATACCTCCTTTTGTCCCTTCTGAGCTTGGCTCCTGCTCCCTCTGCCTGGTGCTCCTCCTCTCCCACGTCCTGCACAGATATGCCTCAGCACAGCTTGGGGAGGAAGGTTTCCCACATATGAATCATCTGCAACACTCCCCAGAGCGTTTCTTGGTGCCCTCCATTCATGTTAAGTAGCCAATAAATTTCCACAGCGTTCAGCTTGTGAGGGCTGATAAGATCACAGTGAGAAAGGGGACAGTGCCAAAAACATCGAGCTTTTTAAAGGATGTGCCATATAATGCTTTTAACATTTGGAGTCCCAGAGGCCAGGGGGATCATTAGATCATCCACTGTGACCTGTATAATGCAGGCTGGAGAGTTTTGCCTGCTTTACCCCCGCGCTGAACCCAGCAATAACTGGTGTTTGAGGGAACGGGTAACTCTGAAGGCATAAAAAGCACCAGCACATGAAACTGCAGCTCCAGTAGCAGGGAAGGATAATGAATCTGTCAACTGAAAGCCACTGTCCTGGGACTGGAGAAGGAAAAGCTAATGCCTAAATTCACACAAGTGAGGGAAGGAGGGCAGGACGCTCGTGGCCACCACAAGCCCATTAGCTGATCCCATTTTTATGGGGGGGCTGAGAGCAGAGTTTGATGCAAGGGAGGAGTGGGAGCATGGGAGATGGAGAAAATCCCACCTAGTTTTGTTAAGGGTAGATTAAACTGCTCTAATGTAACATATAATCATAGATATTCATTAAGACAAATGACTTCTTGGATGAGGGGAACTCATGTTGCAAATGTGCAATTTAATATTGGGTTTGAATAAAAAAGGAGTGAGAATCTGGGCACAAAGTTACAGAAGCAACAGCCTGTACATTCAGTGGAGTAACAGAAAAATGTTCTTTCTTTCTGGGGGGCTGCATTGACACCTGAAGAACGTATTGAATGAGGGGAAAATGCAGGTAACACAACACTGGGTAATATTGTCAAATCTGAGCAGTACCAAAGAGGGAATCAGAGTGATTTTATGGAGTGGCAGACACTTGGCCACACAAATTCAAGGTCAAGTGCAAGCCAGAACCATTCCTTGAATTGGACAGCAGTGGTTTGGGAATGAGAAGATGGGAAAGAAGGATATACTCCATTCTTTGTGGAATGAATAGGGACCAAGAGCATGAAAACAGCTGATATGTTGGTTGTAAACAATGTTCAGGCTGAAAACCAGAAGAAATTAGATGCTTAGAGACATGGAATTCTGGATCCCTCACCAAACTCAGGGCATGAAGAGCCCAGAGCTTCCTGTGTCCCCTGGTAGGCACAATCCTGGAACTGGAAAGGAAAGCTTGTGGGATGATATGTTGGGTGTCTGACTGTCTGGAATTTCCAAGAGGGATTAGAAGAACAGCTGATGCCCATGTTTGTCATAGGGCATTTACAGCACATTAAATTAATCACAGGCTTTGGAACTTCCTGGCTCTTGCAGGGGATGAGCATTATTTCCTCCCCACAGCTCCTTTCCTGCGCCTTGTGCAATCTCCTGGATTTGGTTTTTGGTTTTTTTTTTTGTGGTTTTTTGTTTGTTTGGTTGGTTGGTTTTGGGTTCTTTTGCCTTCCCCTAAAGCTTTAGTGATTGGTCCCAGGCAGAGCTGATGACCATAACACCAAGATGCTCCTCACATGGGCCTTGCTCACTGCCCGTGTCACAAAAGCACCAGCAGATCTGTGCTCAAACACAACTATCCTTCCAATTTAAATAGTCAATTACAACTGGTGGTCCTTCTTCTGCCGTAGGATGATTCATGGAGAACTTCCAAGTATTACTTCCCCCTGGCATAACTTGTGCTGCTGCATGGTCCAAGCCCATGAGTTTTGCACTTAAATTGGGTGACTTTTGCTGCACCAACACATCAGTTGCATTACACAGAGGGGTTTGCTCACCTGTTTTCACTGCAGCAAACTGTGAGTAAAACAAAACTCTAACACTGTTCAGGTATGGAAAGGTGGTTTTGATGAGGTGGTGTCAGTGAGAACATAAGGAGAAGAATGAGCACCATAAACACAGTCTTTTCTCCCTCCCAGGAGCAGCCTTTGATTGATTCACTGGCTCAATGACTAATTGATCAGTCCAAGATTGAGCCATTTTGGCTCCTCATCAGAGGCACACAACAATAGAGGAATAAAAGTGTTTCTTATCTTCCTCTCCGTGGCCATCTCCTTCATCTCACACTACTGTCCCTTCTTTTGGGGCTGAGGGCTCCAGCTGGCACCCTGGAGCTGTATTTTCATCCCAGATTTCAAGGGGTTCTTGCACAGTCCTCTGACTTCCACCAGCCCTACACATCAGGCTCAGTCTTGTGAATACCTGATGATATCACCCTACGTAGAGGGAACGAGGAGGAAAATGTCATTTCACAGTGAAAAAGGCACCACTTGCTTGTAGAAGAGCATGGTCAGGCCTGTTTCATTGCTGGGCACTGGGGACAGCAGCCTTCTCCCGCCATCTGTGTATAATAAATGAAGAATTTGGGTCATAAAAATTTCTGCCCTGCTTAAGATGCACGGTATTGCTTTTCTCAAGCTAACTGCCCCTGGCAGTTCCAGTTAATACTTCCGTTTGAAATAAAAACCTTAAAAGCCTTTTAAGTTGACATTTAAAGTAATTTGGGAAACAATGTGAAAACATAATCTCTCTTCCAGGGTCTTTTTTTTTTCTTTTTGCAAGGTATGGAGTGCAGCAGCCCTGCAAACCCTTTGCCCATGGCAGGCAGCCTCCACGAAGCCTCAGGAAGAAATGTTTATCCTGGTTGTGCAATATCATCTCTGGCTCCCAGCCTGGCCTTGCACTGCTGTGATAATTGCAAATCCATCTTTTCTCCAGGGGTTTGTGCCAGCTGACGGGAATGTCCTCTGAAAATAATGCTGGGGCAGGTAAAGGTGCTTTAGGAAAGGTTGGTGCTCTCCAGGACGTGCCACATGTGGTTGGAGCTTTCCATCCCTGGCAAGGGGTGAGCAGATCTGCCTGGCATGGACTCGTGGCCTCATGTTCCACCATCTGCACAGGGTATAACCCTGACATCCCACCCCCCTGCAGGGCAAGGGCCTGGATCTCCTCGTTTTCCCCAGGGAAACATGAGTCACCCCTTCCCAGACAAATCCCTCTGCACCTGCACCGACCCCTGGCAAAGGAAGTGGGAAGATGGTTTTGTGCAAAATACCCCAAATGTTTTCACTTTGCAAGGGCTGGATGGGCCCGTTTTCTTGGCAATTATTTTTAGCCCTTTTTCCACAAACATTTTTTTCCCCTCAAAAATGCACAGAAGTTTTTTAGGTTGGGTTTTTGTTTTTGTTTTTGGGTTTTTTTTTTTCAGCTATCATGTGCTTGGAATCCTGTCTTTAGCAAGTGCATGGCTGAACAGCTGTCTGTGACATGGAGAATTACAAACATCATTTCAGCTCATGATTTTGTTTACATAGTTTGTGGAAAAAGTGGTAGAACTTCAGTGATGTCTCAGTGATGTTAGACATTTTTTTCTCAGGAACTTTGTTTTACAAAGAAGTCCCTTCTGGTGAAGGCAAATCTTTAAGTGCACCACACCAAACTCAGGCACCTTTGAACTGCATTAGTTTTACTGTAAAACAAATGAATTGAATTTCTCAAGAGAAATATTTATCACAAAAAAAAAATAAAAAAATCCAGCATGGAGTGGGAATTGTTTTGAAATTGCTTCCAAACTTTCCTTTCCAGTTAATCTGCAGCTGTAGGACTGTTAAGTCCAAGACACTGCAGCTCAGACCAGTCCCAAGAAGCACATGGGGAGAGATTTCCCAAAGGCACTAATCAGAGATATCATGGACAGGAGATAAGACATGTATCACCTGATGGCACATCAAAGTCTATATTTGAGCTACCCAATTTATATCCCTCTATAGGCAACTGGTTCTGGTCAATGTGGCATACAGGCCACATGGATGGCCATGAGGAATATGCTCAGGTTCCATCCTCCTCAGCCTAAAGTAGATGCCCACATTTGGTCATGAAAATCACATGTGGAATACGATCTTTTTACCTCATTCAATATAAAGAGAATCCTGGGATGAATTGCTCAGGTGGAGACACCCATGGCATTGGCAAGAAAATGAAAAGATAACAGATTTTAAGCTGACCAAGTATCTCCAGCTTAGATGAACCAGTGCCTGTGAGGGTTTGTGGTGAATCACCTCAATTAATTTCAACCTTAATGAGTTTTAACAATGATTCTGGAGCACCAAGACCAAGGCATATGTTCAACACAGGTCAGGAGCAGGAACTCCTATTCTGCCAGGGCTTCCAGTGTTTTGTAAAAGGAGAATCGTTCCCATCTAGAATTAAAAGCTAAAAGTCACTCTTGCCTCCAGGATATGAATGCTGAAAGAGAAGATTGGGATGTTTTATTAGACTGTGTTGCAGGAGGTAATTTGTTTTGACTTTTACGTTGTATCAGCTGTAAAGTGCAGCTGAACATGTAGAACTACATAATCTAATAGAAGGGGATTGTGTTATGATAGAAAAGTCAAAATGTCACAAATTGAAGCTGCGCTATCAACATGCAGTGTTTTGACTTTTTCCCCGACCAAAAACTGTCGTTGACATTCGAACAAGTTCCTGCCTGATTTCAGAAGGAATAGCACTTTCCAGAGGAAAACCTCTTGGTCCAAAACATTTTGACTGGCTGTGCTAAGGGCAGAAACAGAGGGTGAGTGCAGGAGAAATAAATGCTACAGCTTTTCTGCCTTTTTTTCTGTCTTAGTCTGTCCGTCTCAGGGTCTATGGGGCAGAATTGGAGCTGTCTATGGGACAGGGACAGTCACACACAGCCAAGCTTGGCCTTTCTTGCTTTAGCCAAGAGTCAGAGAGTCCCATTGACCTGCTCTGCTCTTTACCCTGCTGAGGGACCAACCCTTATGATAACCCAGAGATCCTCTGAGATTATCCCAACTCTATGGAAAAAGAAGTCCAGGTGGTTTCCTGCTGTGCTTGGCTTGGGAGCAGCTGATCTTGCACTCTGGTGTGTGTCTGCCCATTTCAAGCACTGTGTAGGAGAGATATTTAGAATATTTAGGACCTGGTACATTAATCAACAGATCAATGTTATCACCACAGCAAGAATATTGGGACTAAGCCAGCAGTGAAAAACAAATGACTCTGCCTTTCTCAAATTTTGGATTTCCTCCTCTGGAGTTCTGTGGGGCAAAAAGGGAAGTTTCCACTTTGTAGTTCTCACCTGAAAAACCCAAGGTGCTTGAAGTCTTCATTTTCTTGCTACTCAGTATGTCCAGCACTCAATAGCCTCATTATCCCCAGAGACAAGTTGCTGCTGAAGGAAAACTGTGAGTAGCAGGTACTTCTAGACCCTTCCAGACCGTGGCTCAGGGCAGTGTCTCCTCCCAGCTCCCACCCATGCATGTCCCTGCAGAAGCAGCTGAAGGCTGAGGTTAAGTCAAGTCCCTGAGGGTTAAGAATCTCTGGTCTAGGGGGGAAAAAAGTGTTTTTTTTTTTATTCTGGTCCCCTCGATGTACACAGCATTTCTGGAGTTTTCCTGCCATGGAATATTTCAAACACCCTGATTCTTCATTTCAGTGCTCAGCTCTACTGAGTCCCAGCTCTGTGTTTAGTTACAAACTTGGAGTGTCACTGTGCTGAAGATGAAAACGTCCCTCATTTGGAACCTACAGAATTTATACAGCAGATACAATTGCTCATTTTTGAGACAAAGGAGCCACTTGCCCCAAAGAGTCTGCAAGTCAAAGCCTTGTTGCAGGGAGGACTCGTGGTCAACGCCTGACCCACAGAGGCTCTGCTGACGTGTGTTGGCAGCTCTTTAACACATGCTCTAGAACCACCATAAATATGTTTTCCATCTAGGCCCTTCCTAAGCCATACTGAAAATGATGGTCTGAGTAAAATTTTACGCCACACTTTAAGGTTTATGAGTTTGCAACGCGCAATTTAGCCCTGGTAAGGGACGCAGCGGCGGTTTCGTGCTCTGTGTAATGCTCAGCCAACATCAGCCCTAAAGAGAGATCATCAGTGTTTAAATTGTGAAAAGAATGTTGATGACATTTTCTTTTCTGTACTCTGCTAAAGACAAGAGAGGTTCATGTAAAACATAAGTTCTGGCCCCTCTCCAACATTAATGCAATTTACTGCAAAAGTGCTCACTTTTTTAATTAAGCTGGAATGCTGCTACTCTTCCTAGGAATGCAAAGAGAAGGGGTTACTGACAGAGGGAAGGGCTAATGACTGCAATCTGCTCTTAGCTGAGCAGAGCAGGGCTTTGCCACCTCTGCCAGGCTTTGTTCAGGAGTAAAATGTACTCAGTGGAGCAGGCAACGAGCAGCGTTGGGTCCCTGTCCAAATATCTAAGGAGTAATCCCGCAAGCCTCTTCCCTCTTTGGTGAAGTCACCGTGATCAAGTGGCTGGGATGTGAATTTCATAGGCTGATCCAGTTTCTGAATAAATAAAAGTCTGGGGTTTTTTTATTTTTTTTTTAATCTGAACTTCAAATGGCTCAAAATGAAGAATCTACACCCCCTCCACATGTGCCCATAGCAAGCTGTTTATGAAAGGACAGCATACAATATTTGATCACGGTTTTGATCCAGAACATGCAAACATTTGTCCTCTTGTGCTGGCTTCACCTGGTGGCTTTCATTTTCTTCGACATAAAGACAGGGTGAAGCGGAGTAATAGAAAAATAGAAAACATCTTTGTCGAAAATGAGATTGCAGCTGTGTAACTGGAGCGCACCACCATAAATCAGAATGTCAAATCCAAAGCACATGACTTTTTGCGAGTTCTCCATGTGTGCTATAATGTGATTACAGCCTGGTTACTATTATGATTTAAAACAAAGTCTTTCATGCTAGAAACAAAATGCGGAATGTGAGCAGCCTGGGGGAGAGAGACGGGAGACTTAGCCCTGACTGTCAGAGGTGGGCTAGAGGGTTTCAAGTGCTTCTCCGTCAGGTGTGAGGGGACGAGGCGAGGACTCAAGCCCAGCTTTGGCTGCAGATTTAACATCAGGGACAAATTAGCCGGTGCTGCTCAGCTCTGTCTAACAATCCCCAGTTAGGGATGGGGTAGGTTTCTGTCTCCCTATGTCGTAGCAAATCCTAAAGCCAAATACACAGATTACAGAAGTCATTCTTTTCTGTCTATCATATAAACAAATGGTCCAGCTGTTATTGCTAAGATTCCAGTTTGAAAACTTGGACTTTCTTGTATAAACTTCAATGTAATGGTATTTAAAGTGTCATAGACAATAAGCATCTAATCCTAGTCAATAAATTGCAGACTAGTTGCATGAGCTTCGAGAGCTGTTAAAGACAGCTGTGCTTTTTTTGTAATTCAAGTCATTTCCAAATTGGGCAGCCCTCCTGGTGTATTTTCAGACAAACACAGTGTGCTCAGAAAATGTGTTGTTTGGAGCAGCACGAGCATGAACGCAAGGGCGTCACATCACCCGGAGACAGAGGGGAGATCACATTCTCCACTCCTAAGAAGCTCAGGTTGACAAGGGGGAATTGCTGAGATGTCTGTGAAATTAGTAAATGGCCCTACAGATGTCCCGAGGGGAAAAATGTGTCCCCCGTGGAGAAGAAGGGGAATATTCCTATTAACTTCAGTTGAGCCAGCAATATAAATGGGTCCATAGAGACTCCCATTCCTTTCAGAGAGAGGGGAAAGAGGGCAAACATTTTTTAACTATCACTCAGCTGTTTTGGAGTAACAGCAGCCTGTAAGGTCCGAAGAGGGTGGACAAAGCAATATTTTCCAGGAGTCAGCCTGCTGCCATGCCCCTGAGGAAGGCTGGTTGGAGCCACATGGGCTCCACCAACGTGAGGTGTCTGGGACACATCTCAGTGCACATGACTCCTCCTGCTGGGATCAAACACGAGGGGTCAGAACAGGGCTCCCTGGGCAGCAAGTTTGGGGATCGTCATCATGGCTTTGCAGAAAGAGCAGCAACCACCAGCCCCTCTAATTCCTCTCGTTGACCTCAGTAGGAGATCAATGCTTCTAAAGAGCAGACAGGTGCTTGCAATAAGCTTCCAGAGCCTCCCCACCAGGCTCAGGGTGGAAATCTTGGCTCAGATGTATATTTCCAAGGTATTTCAAATGTTACATTTGAAACCAGTTAGCACAGGGTCACTGCCTGGTATTGCGGGGTGCCCTGCGGGGTTTGGCTGAGTTGAAAGGTGTCGGCGCACTTGCTGCTGGGCTGTCACTCTCCCTCCGTGGCAGCTGTGGTGACAAACATCCAGTTGAGCTGCTTCAAGGGTATTTTTCCACATCTGTGAGCGCTGGGCAGATTAATCTATTCCTTTCCCTCCCGCCCCCCTGTAAGAGGTTTTATGACCATCAGACGGTTCACACGTGAGGAGCAGCTTTGCCTCCTGCGAGCGCTGCACCACTGGGCTCAACATCTGCCCCTCTGCACGGATCAAATATCCCTCTCCTTGTCAGCAGCATGAGTAAAACAGACAGGCTGGTGGAGAAAATATAAATCAAAAGCCTCCACTGCAGGGCAGGATTTTTTCCAGGCCTTTTCATGGGGCCGAGTCCCTGGCGTGCTCACCTGGGGGTGCATAAGTCCCACTGAGCACCTGCTGCAAAGGCATCCCGACACTGGGCTGGGTTTAAACACATGCAGACAAGGTGTTTTTGTCAAACCCCCATCCCCCTGCCTGTGTTGCCCCAGCTTTGCATGGGGAAGGGTCCCAGGACTGCCCCAAGCCAAGACCCGATCCCGAAGTCGGGAGCCTTGGGCTCGGTTTCCAGCTTGGCCACAGGCTTCCTGTGTGGTCTTGGGCAAATCATACACTGCAAGGGCCGCTCTCAGTGCGCTGATATTTTGAGAGAGCCGTGGTTTGGCAGGTGAACGAGCTGAAAATGTACTCGGGGAGAGGAGGTTTTATTATTAGCGCCGGTCGGAACGCAAGCGCCGGCTCCGTCCGTGCGTGCTGCGGCTCTGCGGGTGTCTCGGAGAAGGGCTGGGAGGAGATTGCTCATGAGAGGGTTTGTACACCAGGGTTTCATCCCTGCCTCGTGTGCAAAGGGCAGCATGTCCAGGAAAGCAAGCCTTGCTGTTGGGAGCAGCCGTGAAACCAGTCCATCAGCACGTACGTCCTCAGGAATGCGCGCCTGCGTGGGTCTCTGCAGACAACCCTGATTCATCACCTCCAGAGCAATTAATAAAACTCGGCTGGCCCTTCCCCAATATATTGAAAATGATTTGCAATTTGAGAGTGAGACCCAGTGTTGTTTTTCACATGGAATCAGTTTAATTAATCACACTGTTTGAACAGCTGGGTCCACCATGCATTTCTGCTCAAGTTCAGCATTCCTAGAAAACTTGTCAAGTATGATTCAAAATAATACCATCTCCCTGCTTCCAGTGATTAATCGCATATCTCTCCTTCTCATTCACACCTAAACATCAGCTAAATCAAAAGCAGCCTCTTTCCCCACCATTGAGCTTGTGGCTACTTGCCAGTCTAGGATAAATTATCTAGAGAAGGCTTTGAAAAGCTGTTGGTTTACCCTCAAACTTTTGTTATCAACGTCTGTTGCAATTTCACATGTATTTGTAGCCTCCAGGAGCCAGGGACCGCACAGGAAAAGTGCACATTCCAAAAAATAAGGATTTGTGGCACGGAATTATAAAATAAAATTAATTTCTCGCATCTGGAAGTCCAAGTGAGGTATTTGCGGGAGGTCTCCAAAGGGCGTCTGAACAAAGGGTCAGAGTTTTGAAGAATATGGCTCTGGTTTCCAACATGAAGTCTGGTATGTCCTGAACATTTCTGTTTGCTTAAAACAAGACTTTGACTTTGGCTTCGCAGCCTTCGCCAGCACAGATGGTGGATCCTGGTCAGTAAGAGCAAGCTGTGAGCTTGGGCCATCAGGGATCAGGCACCAAGTGGTGGCTCTGCAAGCAAGGATGAACACACAAGAGGTGAATCCACCTGGGATTTCTCCATGAGCCCCTGCAGGTCTGGGGGACTCTTGGCAAGTGAGTACAACTTACAGCCCCACCAAACAACTTTTGAGAGTTGAAAAGCGGAGATATTTGTAAAAGCAAGGGAGGCCTTCAGGCAGACATGAGAAGTTTGGCTTTTTGAGGGCAAAGAAGAACCCTTTAGGGTGTTGGAATTGTCCACCCCAATGGAGTCACAGTTTAGCACAGCTCTTACCAAATCCCCACCGCAGAAACCTGCTCCCAGCCCCGGGAGGGGCGATGACTTGTTTTCCTCCTCCCATGCAAGGAGGAAGGAATATGCCATTGGGCATGAGCCTTGAGAAGTCCAAAGGGGGTTAGAAATAGTTGAGCCTTCCCCAAGGACCACCCAAGAGGAGCTAAATATGGGGCTTCTTTTAAGTAGGATTGGGATCAAAGAAGGGATTAGAGGTAATAGGGAGCTAAAAGGTAACATATGGTCCTTTTCAGGGATCACCAATAGAAAGAGGCTTTCTCTGGAGAAGCAAAGTGTCTAGAGGAACCTGCCCTTCAGCATGACAGAGGAGGCAAGAGGGAAAGTGAGGTTCAGAGACATTGCTTTGATGTCTTCTTCTGGTCCCAGCATCTCTCCATGCTGCATGAGAAAGGCATCAGGCCTGGAGATATGGTCTTGATCACTTTAGAGGCCACCTTAACCCATCTGTGATCCACAGGGAAGTGCTACATGGGGGCACTTGAGCTGCCTTCAAGTGAGGAAAACTCTGTCTGAAAGCAGCAAATATTGTCCTTGTGCTGCCTCACCCCTGTCACAGCATTGCAGGGTCAAGACAAGGCAACATGTCCCATCATCCAGTGACATCCAAGGATGGACACACGAAGGGACAAGTGTGAGGCTGCTCTCCCACCCTCCTCTCACCATAACCTGCCTTGACATTAGTGCCATTACACCCATCCATCCCCATGAGCGAGTCCTTCCCCGGGTCTCCTATTTCCACGGGAAACACTGTGAAAGACAGGTAGTCAAGGGTGAGGAGAAGCTTTGTGTCCTGCTGAGCTGGCCGTGGAAGGCCTGATGGGAGGCCATCAATCCGCCCTGTCACCAGGGGTGCCAATTAACCAGAGTAAAGTGCCTCTGGGTGATAAGCAAAGCCAGTCATTGACCTTCTGAGGACTGAGCGATAGCAGAACAAGCCCTTAACTTGACAGCTCAGTGGGCAACACATGACGAGTCCCTGTTGCTGGAGGCAAGCTGGCTTTTCCCAAAGGTTCCCTGTCTGCTTTTTAACCAGTGTTTTGGTGGCGATTTTGCTAATTCTTAAGGAGCGGAAAAGGGCGGGCGTCGTTTTCTCATGATCATTGTGTTTTTCCATCCCCGCCGTCCACTGACCCATCTGCAAGAGCCCTGCCACGACTTCTGGCAGAGCAGATGTCCTGCAGGCTTTTAAAGAGTGACACGCAAGCCTGTCTGCCAGAGTACGTATGTCACAGAGCCTGCCAGGGCTTTGTCCTTAAATGTGCTCTTGGGTGACATTATTAATGTATTAAATACCAGACTGCTGCAAAAAAACGAGTGCTTGGGATGAATCACACCTCACTGTCCCGTTCAAAGTGTTCAGGCAAACCTGGCTCTGCAAATCCTTCAGGAGCTTCCCAACAAGCTGTTTAGTTCCCTGGGGTCACACATGGCATCAAAGGCAGGGAATAATCTGTCCCCTGCATCTGTTGCTGGCAGGAAAAGCAATCCTGGGTGTATCTTGCAGCAAACTCCAGGAACTTTCTGGCAGGAGGGGAGTACCTGAGAAGGACATGGTGTCTCCATCACTGGGCTGAGCTGGCTCTGCCATGGGGTAGGAGGATGGAGGAGGAGATGTCTGGAGTCCTCCCACCCCTGGGACCCACACATCTGTGCATGCAAAAGATGTGATGATGAAATAATTTTGCTGCTCCCTCAGGCATCTCACACAAGTCCCCCCCTCCTCATCAGGTCCCACTTCTTCTATGTGTTTCTGGCAAGAAAATGCATACTTTGAACAAAAAAAAAAAATTAACAAAAAGAAAAGAAAAGAAAAGAAAAACCCAGGGTTTGCTCTCCATAATGATACCAGATATCCTGCCAACAAAAATACAAACCCTGAAATGGATCTAGTTCTTTTCCCACATTTTTCTAAATATAAGGTCTGAATAGCAGCTCCAAGCTCTCGCTTGGAGGGGAAGCTGCAGCCCCGTGCTGGGGTTTAACCCCCCAGCAGGGAGATACTGCCTCGAGATTGCACCCTGGACAGGGGGGGTTCCCTGAGAGCTGCCACGGGCTGAGCTGCTCCATCGAGGTTGGAGCACATGAACATCTCTGTGGGGCCAGCACAGGCCCCCAGCAGCACGTTTTGCTGGTGGGAGACTTCTGTTGGGATAAAAAAATGGAGTAAAACCAGCAAGGTGTTGGGATCCTTGAGGTGTCTGGGCAAACTGGGGCACCCAGGGGATTTGCAACCAGGTGAGTGGCCACTGCTGATGCATCAGATCCCAAAGGTTCCTACCTCCAGGGACAGCACCCAGGGAATGGCCTGGAGTTGTGCCAGGGCAGGGTTAGGTGGGATCTCAGGAGAAGGTCCTTCCCCCAGAGGGTGGTGGGCACTGCCCAGGCTCCCCAGGGCAGTGGGCACGGCCCCAAGGCTGCCAGAGCTCCAGGAGGGTTTAGATGATGCTCTGGGGCACAGGGTGTGACCCTTGGGGATGGTCCTGTGCAGGGCCAGGAGCTGGGCTCGATGATCCTTGTAGGTCCTTTCCAAGTCAGCATATTCTGTGATTCTGTATCCTTATCAATCAAAAGAATAATAGGCAATTGGAACTCACACAGTGGAGCAGAGCAGTCATACAGCCTACATGTGTCATTTCTAGTTGGTAATCGAGACTTTCTAGTTTCCCTTTCCACTGCTTGATTGAAAAAAAAAAAAGATTAAAAAATAAATTAATTAAAGAAAGAACAAAAAGAGAGCCTTGAGAACAGAAATTAATTTTTTTTTCTTTTTTTTTTCTATTTGTGCACATTCAATTCGCTTCCCTCATGTCTAGTTGGACTGTCCAGGATGAAGATCATAGGGATTATAGCCCAGATGTGCACAGGTATCAGAAGAATATAAAGGTCCTGATGAGTTCAAGACCAATGCAAATTAATGTGTCCTGGAGGAGACCAAGATATATACATTTCTGATAATTTCAGCTCTCTCTGGATGCTGGGGAGTTGCTGGTGCCCTGCCTGGGGCACTCCAGGGCAGGGATAACACCCACGGGAAGAACCTGGGAGCATCATAGACAAGTCAGAGGCCAGGTAGGGAATCTCAGTGAAAGGAGCAAACTTCTTAGTGGGTTGGGATCTCCATTAAAACCTGAATGCACATGTCTCTTCAGCTGTGCTGTCCTCCTGAGGGCTGCTTCTTTTCCACCCACAATTTAATCATCATATCCTTATCAGGGACTTTTCCAGGTCTAGGTTTGTATTAGGTTTACAGGATGACCCACCACCTCCCCTTAGCTTGTTTTCACGGGGTACTTTGGCTCCTTGCACTCCTTGCAGGAGCAGGAGAAGCTGAAGATGCCATGGCTCTGGAAACACAGACTATGCCAACCCCATCTTCCAGCCCTGGAGGTGAGGGATGCACCAAGGAGGCCTAAAGAAAGCCTTTTTGAGTGCTGGAGGTGGGAGTGACCTACGCATGGGGACCCTGCTGGACCTTCCCCTGAGCCAGTGCCACCTTCCCAGGTGCTTCCTCAAGCCACATGTGTCAACCACGCTGTCCACTAAAACAAATAACCCTTTTTTCCCCCAAACAGCCTTTTGGAAAAGGTCACCATTTTGGAAACAGCTCATTTATTATTTTTTTTTTTTTTAAAGACATTGGAAAACACTGATTTGTATTTTTCCCCCTTTCATTTTCATTTTTTCCTCTAATTCCCTCTTTTTATTTCAATTTTCCTTTCCACTTCCAGTGTCTGGATCCTGCAGCCCTCCCAATGAAAATGTTCCTTTGAGTGGGAAGCTGCAGGGATGTGTCTGGGTGAAACCTCCCAGGGCTGTCTGGCCCTGAGCTCGGTGGGAACGGGCGCTCAGTCACTCAGAGCAGACTTTTTTTGTGTGGCAGTCACTGAAAAGTGCCTGGTATCTGCCTGTGCTCTTTCAAATGTAAGTCATTCAAAACATTCCCTGTGTTTTGTTTTGTTTTGTTTTTTTTTTGCTCATAAAACTGCTGAAGTACATCCTGTACAGTGAACAAATTACTCAGCTTTAAGCAGATATTTATGCTAATTATCCATGGGAAACTGTTTCTGCCATTGTAGTTTTTCATCTGCTGGCACAATATTCGAAAGGTTTTATGTGGCGTTAACTATCAGCGGTAAAAGCCCCCCAAAGTAACATGAAGAGGAAGAATCTGCTCTGCATACATTTATTTTCTTTAAATGGTCTTGATTTGCCATCTATGAGATGAAAGTGTTTGCACTCAGCACTCCCTCCCCACCACTACAGCAGCATTCTCCCCCTGCCTGCTCTTCCTCCGGTTTATTTACCAAAGAATATTCATATTTTGTAAATCCCAGGTATTTATTCCCTTGATTATTTTGGCATGGTGCATTTTGAGGATGTTTGCTTTGTTTTAAGCAAATCCTTTTTCTGCCTTTGAAAAGCAGAGCACTAGTAAAAACAAAGGCAATGGCAATATTTGTTAATGTAAGTCCACGCTCCTAAAATATTTATTCTTTGTTCATATGAAGAAGATTAAATGCTTGCAAAATTCTACAGACACATGCACATATTTGACCCAGAAGGATGTCTCTTGGGATTTGTAACAGCAAATGTGTGTTGAACAAAACGTCTTGGCCCTGCACAAACTTACTTTGTGTTCTAAAAGCCAAAAACTTCATTTTAGCATGACCTTAGAAGAATAGTGATACTTTTAGTATTTCCTGGTATTTGGTGCAAGGAATGTTTTTATTTGAATGCAGATGTCATTTGGTTTACAGGAAGGATTTGGTAACATGTCCATGCCAGTACTGCACTTATCCCAAATTTCCTGCTATGGAGGAAGAACATATGTCAAAGCTCACTGTTTGTTAAATTGAAAAGATTCAGTACACCAGAAGCTTCTCTTCTAAACATTGTGACTTTGTGCAATTTACAGAATGTTCTATCTCCATTAAACAATAAACCCTTGACCCCTGGAGCTGGCTTTCAGGATCCTGCTATTTGAGAAGGTAGACATAATGGATGGCAATAATAAATGAAAAGTTCAAGAGGTTAAGAAAAACTGTTTAATTATTTCTCTAGAGCGTGGGCTGCAGAAGAATTGCATATCTGCCTTGTCTCTTGCAGAAACCCTGCAAGGAATGACTCCAGCAGTGCAGCTCAGGCAGGGTATAAAGCAGGTTGCTGGCCCTCAGCTGTGTTTATGAACAGTCTCTGGATACTCTTCCATCTCTGAACCTTTCAGCTTTCTGTGAGTTAACTCCCTGCCAGCAGCGAGCCCGTGCCAGCCCCACAAACCTCAGCATCTGTTTTGCAAGGGATCTTTTATTTGTTAGCATGTGAAAGCTATTGCTCATGTGTGCTTCCCAGCTGTGGTGGACTTGGGCTTGGTATCTTTAAAGAAATCTTTGCTTTATTCGGCTGTTAAACCCAGACACACACAAAGCAGTGTGTTCTCCCCTCATTGTGTTACGTGAGCCTCTCCTAACAGGTCACCCTTCCCAGCTTTTCCTCTACGGCAAAGTAAATCCAGGACAAACTTCATTATGGCAAGAAAGACAGGAGGTTTTTCCTTCCTTTCCTTGAGGAGGCAGCTCTCTTTTTCACACTCTTGCTTGGTTTCTGCCACAGCAGTGTTTGCTGCATTTGATTACTACGGGCTGTATTGTGGGACTGAGAACCCTGAGCTAAAATCATCATCATCATCATCATCATCATCATCATGCAGTTATGCAAGTCACTGTATAAACACTCAGCGAGGGAAAGGCTGCTCCAAAAACATCCACGGCAGGGCAAGGGTTGAGGGAGACACAGGGAGCAGAGTCACACTCAGGCACGGCCAGGGCAGAGCCCTGGAGAGGAGATCTTGAGGTCCAGCCCTTGCCCACCTGCTGGTGAACATTTCCTTCTCTTGGATGTAGAATCATGGAATGGTTTGGGTTGGAAGGGACCTTAAAGCTCATCCAGTTCCATCCCCTGCCATGGACAGGGACACCTTCCACTAGCCCAGGTTGCTCCAAGCCCCGTCCAACCTGGTCTTGGACACTTCCAGGGATGGGGCAGCCACAGCTTCTCTGCCCAACCTGTGCCAGGGCCTCACCACCCTCAGAGGGAAGAATTTCTTCTGTGCCTCCTGTGGTGGTGTCTCTTGGGAGGTCTTCCATGTACACAAAGTACGGCAGGGCACAGCTATGGGCTGGATGCAGTGGTAGGGTCACCCAAGGAGGAGCTGGAGCATCTCTCTCATTGGGACACAGAGCCCTCTACTGCAATGGGAGAACCACCCTGGTGAACTTCTCCCACCTGATTCCAAGGGAAAATGTTCTGTTTTGGGATCAAGTTTGCCAAGGAAGACATGGCTAGTGACATGGTTTAGTGGTGGGCTCTGTAGTGCTGGGCTACCTGTTGGACTCAATGACTTAAGAGGTCTTTTCCAACCTAAATGATTCCATGATTCTATGCTTGATCCCCTTTTCTATGTGTCTTGTGTGGCTCAAGGTTTCCTTTGAGGGTGCTCTGGAAAGGAAGTCATCATTTAATTCTAGGCCCAGGACCAGACACTTCTTTGGGGTAAGTCAGCTTGCATATCGGATCTCCAAGATCCTAGATCAGTCTGGGTTGGCTAGAATATTAGCCAAGGGCTTTTTGTGATTCTTTTGAAAGGGTTTTAATAGCTTGTCACACTCACTTTCTCCATCTAAGTGCCTCGATCTGCAACTTACACCATCAGGAGTCATTTTCCCAAGGTGGGCCTGATGTAAGAAGAATAACTTGACTTCGTTCTTCCTAAATAATCCCCCCAAATCAGCTTTCCCTCTCTGCCTACTGTGCTGGGTGTGAAAGCACCCCAAACCCAAGCCTCTGGTCTCCCCACAGCACCATTAAGTGGGTGGGAAACACGTCAGCTTGTGGCCCTGATGGGACCCTCTCTGTTTCAATACACAATCCAGGTTTTGTGTAATGTTATATTCCATCAGGAGCCCGGGAACAATAACAGTGCAGGAACCATTCATGTGACATTTGTGGGACGTGCCAACAAACAGGAGTGTTGAGCATTGGTGGCTCGTGCTGCAGGTTGGGTGGGACCTGTTCTCATCCTGCCACCACATGAGCAAAAGGGTTTCCCAAAGCCGTCACCTGTAAAGCACAAACTAAAAAAATCTTGGGGCGGAAGATTCTTTAGGCCCAGAGTAAGCTTTAAGAAGAAGCACGTGTGAACTCTGTTTGCAAGAACAGATATAAAGTAAAAGGGTCTGATGCTTGTTGTGGACATGGAAGGGGCCATCCCCAAAACGTGGTTGTGATGAGCCTCCTGCCCAGGTGTGGGTTCCTTCCACAAGGGAGGTGATTCTGGTCCCTTCTCCATAATGAGAGGCTGCAGCCATGGCCTGCAGGTCATGGGAAAAAAACCAAAAAGTCCACGGAGTTCGAAGGGCTGTGAAGTGAAAACACAGGCTGTGTATGGGGCATGTGAGCTCGTCCTGGCAGAACCACCAAAGCAGAGGGATTTCTCCTCTGTGTCACAGTCCTGGAGTACGTGACATTTTCCTCACGCTGGCTGCTTCTGCAAGGAGAAGGCCGTGGGATTTTGAGGTCAGTCTTCCTTGGTAAATTCCCCATCAGCTAATGACTAAAGTAACGATTCCCCACCCTGTCCCCTCCCTTCCCCTCGTGGGTGTGGTGGGAGAACAGTCTCATTTCCACTCAAGAAGGTGTAAGGAGGAGCTCTGGCTCCTGGTAAAAGCTGTCCCTGCTTGACCTGGATGTCGGCAGGATCTGAACCTTTGGGGAGGTTCAAGGAGACCGAACGGGATCATGAGCAGGTCCCTCCCTTGGATGCTGCTGGCCACACAAACTGGCAAGCCTCAGGCTGGGAAGCCTTCGTTGTGTCCTTCTCCGGGCACAATGAGTGTCTCTTGGCTCCAGGACAGCTCCACATCCAAGCGGCATCCTGCCAGCCCCTGTCCAACCACAGCACAGAGCTTTGGGCTTTGGGCCACGTTCAAACCACTCACAGCAGCCCCAGAGAGAGATTCAGGCTCCTGGACTTGCAAATGACCCAAGGCTTTTCCACCTTTCCCTGTGGGTGGTGTGTTCTATATCCTTATTGCTCCTCTCTGGAGCGCCTTGGAGTGTCCTCACTTTTTCTGGAGCTCATTTGGCCTCCAGCCAAATGCAACCACCTTATGTGATGTTCTCCTTCTACCTAAACACAAAACCTCAGCCAAAAAAAGGTTCTCCCTCATGACAATGTCATCATCTGCAGGCTCTCTGCCTCCAGATTCCCTCAGGCAGCTTTTCCATCATCACAGGCTGACAGGTACAAGTAAAATGAAGACAGGCAACTGGAGAAAGCCCTGAAGTCACTGGTCCATCCTGTAAGCAAATGGCACATGTGAAGTCTCCTCTGAGGAGATTTTTGGTTTACTTTCTTTTGGGGGAGGACACCCTGAAGTACACAAGACACATGGCTGGGGCAGGATATGACTAATCCCCATGGGGTTTTTTGGTATACACCATGTGTCAGCAATGATGTCTCACTCCTACAAAGCCACCCTTCAGCCCAGGCAGGGCACATACAGACCCACCATGCTCATGGTTTTCTGAGTATCACTGAGCATCACAGGCTCTAAGAAACAGGTGACACCATAGGTTGGCAATTTGGTGGCAGAACAAACCAGCAATGGTGACAAATTTTTGCTCCTGTGAATGCATAGAGAGATGACTGTCATTGCTGGAGTCACCCCCTCCCCTGGAACTTTCCCTCATCATCTTTGCACAGCAGCATCAGGAAGGAGTTTTGGTGCCTTGCAGCTCTGCCAGAGGAATGAGAGGGACCTCATACCAACCTCTGAGGGACACCCTGGCCAGGAGAAAGCCAATGAAAATAATGACTCATTCGACCCCTCACAAGACAGCCAGCACCCAGAGTTTTCCACGCAGCGTTAAAAAACACCACGCGCTGGCCTAGAATCGTGTCGGCCATGCCAGACTCCCACCTGTTTATGTGGAAAACTTTATGCACCCAAAGCATGAAGTTTTTCAACATAATGTGTTGGGCGGATCAAGGTTTCCATGTGCTCCAGCGCTGTCAAAAAGCGGTGTCTTGGCCAACACAAGACGATACGAGGAGGGCACAGAAAGTTTGAGTCTTCAGGAACTCATTTGCAGCGGCTCTCTTAGGCATTCAGAGACCTCTCACCTCCTGCCCTTTAGTGCACAGAGTGCAGATTCAAGCCAGCTCTGGAGGATGAAAGAAAAACCCCACTCCTGCACTGCTTTGCAGCTGTGCCCTGGGGGAGAGGCTGGACAGAGGTACCCCCCAAGAACTGAAATGGAGAGGATGATGGGTACAAAACGTGGCACGTGTGACAAAATAGAGAGTGGACTTTGGTAAAAGTTTAGACTTTAGGGTCTAAAAGCAGAAGAGCAGCTGATTAGAGAGGCTCATTAAGAAAGAAGGTGTGTGGACTCTGCACAAAACATATGCAGCAAAAGGATGAAATGCAAACATCCTCCCTCAGGAGAATTGCCCTTGTCCAGGAGCAGTGCCAGGACTAGTCCTGGCTGGTTTTAATCTCTAGAAACTGAGAAAGGGACCTGGACAACAACAACAGCCCTCCCAGTTGCTTTGGAGCCCATGAACACAGGACAAGCTGCAGCCTCACGGTCAGCTCTTGGGCAAGGGCGTTGAGGGTCCTGATCCCAAACTTCAGTCCTCCTTGCTACTGTTTGATCCCTTGCCCCACGTTCCATCCCCTGAAAGCACAGAGCATTTCTTCCCCCTTTGCAGGAGCCTTTTGTATATTTTTCCTTCAGCCATGGAATTACAGACCTTCAGCCTGGGAGGGTCTCAGCAGGTCTGTGGCTTAAACAGGGTGAGATCAGTTTGCTCAGGGTTTTTCCAGTCACATCTAGAAAACCTCCAGTTTTCCACTCTCCAAATTACTGATTGTTATTAAGTCCCCTTATGAACTTTCCCTTCCCATGCTGAACAAGGTCTGATCCTTCTGAATCTCCTTACAGGACATGTTTCAGTCCATCTTGGTGGCCAACTGCTAAATTCGGTCCATTTATTGGCATTTCATTTGTATCAGGGGCCCGAGCCTGGATGCTGCATCCCAGACAAGATGTAATGAGAGCCTGGGAAATGGGAATAACCTCAGGCTCTCATCTGCTTGCTGTGCTCCTGGGGTACATTTCTCACATGTCACAATTCGCTCTGGGTGTCTCAGTAAGCAGTTAGGAAACCTCCCATCCAGAGTCATTTCCAATAGCAGAGTGCAGTTGCATTTCTCAAGCCCAGAGCAAGAAAACATCAAGTAGTGATAATAAATAGTGATGTTATTTGACTGAAAAATACACGCCCCAATTACTACGATGAATTGTCTCTCTGGAGAAGCCACGCTGTGACGGGCTGGGTGTCCTGGGGACAGTCACGCTGAAGCAATGCAATTCTTCCTTGCTGAGTTCTCCTCTTGGAGGCTGTTGAGTTGAACTCTAAGTTGATAGAGGTCCTGGGACTGCAGCGGTGAGTGACAGCTTTGTTAAGCTGTGATTGATGACTTTGCTACCAAATTCTGATTAATGTTTCCTTCCAAACCCTCCTTGCCCTTGCAATATGCTGTCCATTAGCCCCTGCCAATATCTGCCTACAATAACCTTCTGGCTGTGATAGGAGTTGTGTGATTATAGTTATCTAAACGTGTGAATAATTGGGAGGTTATGCCATATTACATGCTTCATCAAGTCCTCTATTCAAGACTCAGGGAAACATTTGAAGTTCAACACTATGTCTCAATTATGCCTGAATTTCTGGCAAGGGAAGAAAAAAAAAGAAGCCCCATTAACGAAGCTGTCAAAAACACATTCTGCTTTAAATTTCCTGGGACAATTGGACAATGAAACTCGCTCACTCAGTAAAGAGCTGCCTTCTCCTCACAGCATTAACAGGCTCTTGAATTTATTGGATTTCTTTCTTGCTTGGGCTCTGAAATGAGATCTTGATAAAAAGGAGTTGTGCAGTAAATGAGTAAGTTCTGTAAACAATAAATTCTGTGCTGAAACATTTATCCCCTAACAGTCTATATGGAAATGCTGTTCTGCTGGGGTATGGAAAGAGTTTGCAGTGTGGTGATATTTGTAAATTATAAAAGAAATGAAGTAAGCCTGTTGTTGCAGTTCTGGTGCAATATTCTTGTTACTGAGAGTGAGACTTTACTCTTAAGCGTGCTCTGGAGGGCACAGCTTTGGCCTGGGACGCTGCCTCAGGCAGCTTTACACTTCAGGAATTTAATGGGAGACAAACCTGTCTGTATTGTGACAGAATTCTGTATTTGTAAAGAGCAAAGTGTTATTATAGGTTTATAGATGTCAGCACTGGACACCATCAGAGGCTCTCCATAAAAGAGCTGGACTTCTGACTGGGCAGCTGGTTTTTCTCCCAGTGCTCACAGTCCTGTGTGCTGGCAGCATGCTCTGACAGGATGAGGGAAACTGGGACAAGCTGAGGTTCAGAGGGAGCAGGTACTGCCAGCAAGGTGGCTGCAGAGGTGTCCAAAAAGAGGTAGGAGGGGTAGGAAGTAGGAGGATAGCAATAACCATCACCTCTTTTGCTTGTTCTGCCCCTATTTCCAGTGGCAGACTGGTTTGGGACTGGGAAGTTACCACTGAGCTTGTGGTAAGGGTAAATGACATCATCAGACAATCCCCATTTTTATTAGAGACAGCACTGAGGACTCTTTCTTTGCAGGTTTCTCCATGGAGTGGAGGCCACCTGCATGCCACCTTCCTGCCAGGACATCAGGGCTGTCATTTTGTGGAGGGGAAGAGTTGCTGCTCCATCCTAACAGAGACCAAGCAGGGACCTGTCCATGGCCATTCATATATGGGCTCTATAAGGTACCATCAGGGATATCAGAGGTGCCAGAGTGGAAGGTTTTGCTTTATGCTCTTGCTCCATGTGAGTCACCAACTGTGGCAGCTCCTTAGTGCATGGCTCTGGTGGGATGGCTGCGCAACACCAGGTCACCCATGAGATGATGACAAAGCCAGTCCCGTGCCTTGGGTTGCCCAATGCATCAGGCAGCCGTGCTACCATGGACTGGCATGACCAGGGACTTCTCCTCACAGCTTCTTTTTTCCTGCTCTTGTGGTGGGAAAGAAGCCTGGCAGGTTCAGAGCCACCCACGACATCACATCTGATAGGGACAGTAGCCATGTAGGTGGCAGCTGTTCCCCACCTTCCCCCCTCTTTGGGTCATTCCCTTCAGCTCTTGGGGTGCTCCCTGCTGCAAATCCCACAGGGAATATCCCCCCTCTCCAGGCTGGCCGTGCTGTGGCCATAGGATTTCTTGGGAGGAAAGACAAGGCACTGAAAGGTTGCAGAAAAATCTTAGCAAGGTGAATGCAGGAATGCAGACCAAGAGTATTTATCTTTCCCAAAATATTGCAAAATACATCCAGACTTGGCCTACAGTGAAAGCACAAGCAGTGAAGAAATCTAAAGCTTGCAGATGCATTGCATACCAGCATGGAAAAGTGACAGCAAGACAGGGCCAAAGCAGGCCAACCACACTCCCTTGGGAGTCTAGGAAATAAGTGAATCAAACAGGGCTTGGGGCCAAAACAGGCCAAAAAAAGGATCCCTTTAGGAATCCAGGAAATAAAATGAATCAAAGTGTGTTCGGGGCTGATAGAGGCCAACCACAATCCCTCTGGAGTCCAGAAAATGAATGTAAGTATTGTCCAGGCCAAGACAGGCTATTAAGCTTTCCCCCACCACAGGACAAGTCAGTTGTGAGCTGAAGAAAGCTCTGCCTTGCTATGGACAGGATCCCAAAGCACGTGCCAGCAGCCCCCGTGCTTGCCCAGGTCCTCTTCTGAAGTGTGGGGTCCCAGGATGCATGGCTGGTGCTTTGGGACAGAGTCACCTCCTGGCCAGGACCCTCCCTCTGGAAATTCTCTTCAGCTTTCCACAGCCCCTTTAATCACAGAACCATTAGAGTTTCATAGACACTCTTTATAGTTTCACGGGATAAAGTTTCATAGAATATTTTATGATGGAATGTTTTATTGTTTCATCAAATATTTGATTTTTACGTTTCATAAGGTTTCATAGAATAATAGAATCTTTAAAGTTGGAAGAGACTTCCAAGTTCATTGAGTCTAACCTTTGACCCACCATGGCCTTGTCCCCCAGCTCAGAGCACCGAGTGTCACATCCAGTTGTTCCTTGGTCACCTCCATCACATCCTTGGGCAGCCCCTTCTGGTTCCTGACCACCCTGTCAGTGAAGAAATTCTTCCTGATGTCCAACCTCAACCTCCCTTGGCTCAGCTCGAGGCTGTTTCCTCTTGTCCTGTCCCTTGACCTGTAGGTCCAGGTCCCTGGCACAAAGCTTGTGGAGTTAATCCCTCAGCTCTGGGTCTTCACCTACCCCACTGCCTCAGGACCTGCTTCCCAGCCCTTTCCCACCCTGGGAGTGCCACGGAGCAGAACTGGCTTCACTGTCAGTCCATGAGCTTTGTCAGTCCCAAAGTTCCTCTGGCTGTGATGCTGGTGGACAGTGTGGGATGAGACAAAGAGTTGTGGCTCCTGGAAGAGGAGGATGTTTCCATGGAATGCCCACCAGCAGTAGCCAGTGGTCCTGTGTCCCTCATTTCATCTTTCTCAGGGGTTTCCTGAATTCGGGCATCTTCACAGGAGGATTTTTTAATATTTTTTTAATTTTTTTTCACAGTCACAGCCACAAACCCTGGGGGGCCTCAGCACCTTCTCTCACAGGCTGTCACTGCTGTCACTGATGGTCACAAAGGGAGTACAACTAGAGGCCACCTCACTTTATCCATGAAGTAAATGGTGGGTAAATGGAGAATAAATCAGGGTTGGTACTGACAGTCTGCAGTCAGACCCAGGGATTTACTGCTGCAGAAGGTTTATTAATAGATTGAGGACTGTAACGGGCTGTGGCATAATTTAATGAGCAGCAAGGACAGGAAGCTGAGATAAGGACAACTGTAGTATCCATATTAGCAATGTCTCCTCTCTGTGGTGGCTTAGCTCCCTCTGAGGAGATGAAGTAAATCATGGTCAACCTCACCTCGGGTGTCCCTGTCCTGTGCCCCTCCATTAAGGCAAGTTGCTCTTTATTAGTGAGAAAAACCCTTAGATATGATCACCCACCTGAGGGTTGCACCTTTGGCTGTAGAACCGAGGGGACCATGGAGGTCCATCAGGACAAACACCTCAGAGTAGCCTTCAGAGGGACAGGTGACACCAGCACGATGCTGCAGCCCTGGAGGGTGGGGTGAAAAGAGACAAACACTGCCAGTCAATATCTAAAATGGGATTTTAAAGCCAGTGACCTAATCTTAGTCACCCCTGAAAGGCAATGTATGAGGAGTCTCCTATGAGAGACACTTGTTGCTAACAATGCCCCCCTCACTCACGTTGCTTTTGCTGACTTCCAGAGCCAACAGGTTTCTTTGCCTCACAGCATCCTTTGCAACCTTAAAATTAACTGAGAACACAAACCCGGCACCACTGAGATTTCTCTCAGCCTTTTATCTTTGTGTCAAATCCCTACTGAGGAGGGGAATTTCTGCTGTAGGAGGCAGAGATGGAGGCAGCAGCACAAGTGTCCACTCTGTCCCCAGACTCAGTTCATTGGTGTCTCTTTTCCTGACAAACACACTGAAGCAAAGTGCAAAAATTGACCTGGAGTCTGTAACACAGCCTGTTGAAATAAGTTTCTGGAATTAAACTGAATTTCCTGGATTGAAAACGCAAATGCATCCAATGCAGCAAAATCACTGCAAATTCCTTTTCATTTGGTTTAGTGGTGGACACTCCCCAAAGTCTTCCTGGGGAAAGTAAAAAACCATGTGTGTCTTGTAATTAGATCTAAATGATTATGAAATTTTGGGAAATTGGTGTTTATGACACCTGCTGAGGTGCACTTCCTCCCCCTGCTGAGAGACGACAACGCAGGAAAAAGACCAAGCCTAACTTGTCTGACCTCCCTCTGACCTACAACAAAATCACTCAAGACAATTTAACTTGAAAAAGTGATGGGCTCCCGGTTGTTTGTTGAACTGAAAAAAAACCCCATTTCACTTCCAAGTACTAATTTTCATTATTCTGCATCTTATGTTGGGGGAAAATTCAGAGTTATTTTGAAACCACAGGTGATGTGACCCATTAAAGCTGGGATTTAGGCATTGGTTTTATGCAGCAGATGGATAAACTATCAGTCACTCGCCTGTAGGTGGAAAAATCTTTGCTTAAGCCATTAACACTCCCAAGTGTAATACTACCTGTGTTAAGCAAAGGGAAATCTGTTTTCTTACTGTGATTTGATATTGGGAAATAACAGCAGGAGATAAGCTTTATAACAGCACTGGAAACGTGTCTGTGGTAATAAATGAGCCACGCAGCAAAGCCATCCTTGCTGCTCAGCCGACCTTGGCATGAGTCTGGCTTTTTCACAAGAGGCCTGGGGGCAAGACAGTCCTGGGACAGGCTGCAGACTAAAGGAAGAAAGGGAGAAGACATTATATCTCATCCTGTGGGGTTTCCAACATCCCTCTTGCCATTTTCACCACGATCTGACGAGGGATGCCCCAATTAACGCAGCAAAGGCGGAATTACATCTGGCTGCAGCTCTTGCACCCGCAGGTGCTCTCCCACATCACCACGGACAGCCCTGCTCCACAGCAGGAATATTGTCCTTAGCTGCTCCCGTTCGCTTCCGCACGCTCCGAGTGTCCAGATCCAAGAGGGGGATGGCTTCCAAGCACAGATGTTGGGAAATCCAGGAAGGAGGCTCATCTGAGCATTTAAATTTGCAGCTGCTTAAAGTGCGTGGCTTGCCCATGGAAACTTGTGCTGCTGATAGGCCCCATCCAGGAGCCACTGAGGGCAAGGAGAAGGTGCCCCTGGAGGCAGAAACCAGTGTTTGTGCTCCCATGAAATGCAGATACTTAGAAAGCTGTTGCCCATCCATCCATCCATCACATGGCACTTGACTTCCATGTTTCCCCCGAACTTATTGGTTTCCATGATCCAAACACGTGCCTGTTTCAAAGCCACTGGTCAATCTCAGTGTTGTTTTCTGGAAGAGGTCTCTGTCTAGTAGCTAAGAGGAGGCTGAGGGGTGTGTGGGGGGAATGTTTAGCTTATTATGCTTTTTTATTTCTTGTGGGTTCTCTTTGTGATGGTTCCTGAAGCTTCTCACATGGACACAAGCAGCAAAAGTTCCTATGGATGATGGTGATAATGATTTTGGCCAAGGTTTCAATCCTTCCAACTCTATGAAAGCCTGTGCAGTCCTGCCCTGGACATTTTATCTGCAAGAGTGGTCGCTGGCTCTTTTCTGTCTTATTCCCAGCTAACAAATATAAGGCTCCTTTTCTCTCTTCCAAGCCATGGGGCGAGTAGGACACGTAGCAACTTCTTTATCATCTCTTGCCTCTTGCAATGTCTGTAGCAAAGACTGCAAAGGTCTGGAATAGCTTCCCAGAGCACCATGTAGTGATTTAAATTATAATCCCACTCACAAATTTAACAAGCTCCTTTTTCAAACTCAAGGGGAGCCTTTTGCCCTTGGTAGCCCACAAGAAAGTCATTCTGGCTTTGTGTCCTTAGAGAGGCAGAGAGAAGGTTCCCAGTCTCCTGTGGAAGCAGGACCAAACTTTTGAAGACTTCACTGACCTGCAGGGGACAGAAGGTCTTTGGCACTCTGGATGGCCTTGGTGCTGCTGTTGAAAAGACCAGAGGTCACACCCATTTGGAAGGGTTCCATCCATCATTCCCCATGTGAGCCCAAGCCTCTTCCCACCTCAGGCAGGATTCCCACCCAAGACAGACCTTGGCACCTCGTGTCCAGGCCAGCTGTGATTTCTGGGCCAAAGCACAGCTGCTTCTTCTTCTGTATGGATGGAAACATTTCATTTCCCCCCATCAATGAGCACCTCATGATTAGGATTGCTCCCAGCCTTTGTGGCCACCCAGGTACACAAAAGCCTGACCCCATGAGTAGTTAGTGGTCGTGTAAATGGTCCGCCTTGGAGAACACCATGGGCTTTGAAGTTTTTTGTGCAGCAGGTCCCCATGAGAGCTGGTGACTCCAGCCTGTCACCGAGGACATCAAATACGTGGATCCCATGGGACAGCCCAGGGTTTCACAGCTCAGGGAATGACCCAGCTCAGAGATGTGAATGCTCTGTGAGTCTAAACACTCTCTCGCTCCTCACCAACCAGTGGGGAGGACGTGTGCTTGCAGTAATGGGTACATTATTTCCTAAATGAGCGTGTGTTTTTGCATTTCCTTTCTTTCCTTTTCCTCTTTTGCTCTTTCTCAACCATGAAGGCCAAAGCCACAACAGACAAATCCGACACGCAGAGCCCTGACCAGTTTGTCCCAGCTGAAGATCCTGGAGAGATTTAGAATCTTTGCATCTCATTTATGCAGGTTCTCAAAGTTCTTGACACAAAAACATTTTCCCAGACCTTTCTTGTGCAAGCCAGGTGAACCCTGCCTTTGGTTTTGCAAGAGATTGGTCTCCACCATCTTTTTCTCTGATGCCACAAGTCATTCACAAGGTGACACAGTAGAGAACACCCTGACTCTCATCACAGTGTGACACATGCTGTGCCTCTTGGAGCCTTTTCCTGAAGCAGCCTGCAAGTGTGAAGTCTCTTCTCTATTTCCCCCCTTTCCTCTTTTCTTCCTCTGCTCCTGTTTTCAATCACGGACTGCCCAGGCAGCGTAGTGGTCAGGCTTAAAGACTTGCTAGAACTGGATTCAAGATTTATGAGAACTAGATGTAACCAGGCCTCTCCCAGAGGTTTGGGAAGAACAGCTGGAGTCTGGCACTTTCCATCATGACAAGGACTATTAAAAACTAAGAGCTGAACTGCAAAAAGCGAGGGGGGGGGGGTGTTTGGGGAGGGGAGGGGGGGAAATGTTTAGGCTTCAAATGCAAAACAAGCGCCTGCAGTATCCAGTCCTTCTGCACAGGGGCCAATTCTGACGGCAAACGCCTTTTGCAGCTGCTGGGACTGGGGCTTATTTTAGAAACCACTTTAGAAACAAGAGGTTAAAAGAGAAGAGGGAGGGCCGGGGGGTTCAGGCTGCTGCCTGTGTGCGATCCCTGGATGCAGAGCCCTGACTGGCGGCTCCCATCGCTGTCTGGAGGCTCTTTGGGCTGGGACACCCCACCCAGAGCTGATGTAATGCACCCCGGCCGGCTGTGTTTGTCGGGATCACTAAGGCGTGCGTGTGTCCAGCCTGCCCAGGCCAGGACAGCAAAGCTGCTCTGTGCAGAGGAGGGAGAGGATGCTGGTGATGCAGGGAGATTTGAAGGATCTGAGGATCTGAGCATCCTTGGCACGGCCAACCTGCCCTTGCCCTCCGTGCTCTCCTTGTAGGGCCATCTCAAGGGACAACCTGTCCCAGGTCCAAAGACTGCCCAAGGGTCACCCCTGGCTGGGGTTGGGGATGAGGGATGATGAAGGGCCTTGAGGGGTTCTGTGAGGAGCACTGAGGGCACTTGGTGTGTTCATCTGAAAGAGGAGACTGAGGGGAGACCTCATTGTAGGGACAACTTCTTCATTAGGGGCAGAGCAGGAACAGGCACTGAGCTCCGCTCTGTGGGGACCAGGGACAGCACCCAGGGAATGGCTGGAGCTGGGTCAGGGCAGGATTAGGCTGGATTTTGGAAAAAGATTCTTCCTCCAGAGGGTGGTGGGCACTGAGCAGGCTCCCCAGGGCAGTGGGCACGGCCCCAAGGCTGCCAGAGCTCCGGGAGGGTTTGGATGATGCTCCGGGGACAGGGGGTGACTCTTGGGGATGTTCCTGTGCAGGGATAAGGGTTGGAGTTGATGAACCTTGTAAATTGTTTCCAACTCAGCATATTCTGTGATTCTCTAACTCATGGACCTTCAACTGCTGCCACCTGGCTTGAAACCAGAAGTAGAATGAGAGACCTGGAAAGGAAGTGGTGTCACTGCTGGAAAACTGTGAGGACCACTGGTGTTAAATCTCCTGGGCAGGTGCCTTGTGCCCCCAGAGATGGCAAGGTGAGAGATGTGTCAGCACAGCCAGACTGCTCATATTGGCTTTTCCTTTTCTAACGAGCACAGCACAGATGACTCTTTCAGACCCAAACTGACCACCAACTGAGGTGTCCTTGTTGATTCACAAGGGATTCCACACTCCTGACCCCTGTGTCCCACTTTGTGGGATGATTCCACACCAAAATATTTGCAAACAAAGCAAGTTGGATTTACCTGTGTTTTTTTCTGCCTTTGATCAAGGCTGCTCCATGATCCTTGTGGGTCCCTCCCAACTTGGCATATCCTATGATTCCATAAATAAGAAAAAGAACAGAAACAACCTTCTTTTATCTGCTTTGCTTGTCCTCCTCTATAACTTTATCTGACAAGCAACCACCAACTGTGTGACACCCCAGTGTGGCCAAGGATAGGGGTCCTGTGCCTTCTTTTGCTCTGAATATTTTGTGCCCCGTTTCAGTGGGAATTGTGGTGGTTCTGGCTAATGAAACACCCACCTTCTTCCCTTTGTTTTGTTTCACGCCAAATCGTGTTTCCAAGCTCTCTGTTAGTCCCAGACATCCATCATAAACACCCAAAAGACTTCACAGGCTGGCTTTGACATCTGTCTGAGTACCCATACCAGCTGTGGAGCATCCCTCTCTCTTGTCCTGCAACACTGAGGTTCCACACCACCTCCTTGGCTCCTTTTCCCCCAAAACACAGGCACCATGAAGTCCATGACAGACTCCTGTTGGTGTGGAAAGCTCTGCAAGAGAGATGCACTGCCCAAACATTGAGTGTGTGTCATTTCCAGACATTTTCCATACAGGACCTTTCTTGGCAGGCCACACACATCATTCCTTCTACCTGCTGAAGACATCCCAAGGGGAAGTTTTAATTCTCATGCAGTGCCTCATGCTCTGGGGTCCAAAGTCAGCTAAGAAGGCAGTGGTGCACTTAGGGCTGTATGTTCCCATATCCACTTGTGTGGGATCAGACATTTGGCCTGGCACACAGGTTGGTGGAGACAGGAAGATTAAACCAAGCTGCAGTTGATATCCAAGAAAACCAACCATGTGAAACACAGAAAGCATGCTGGTTCCAAAAAAAACCAAAAAAGAAAAAAAGAGGCAAAATAATCCAGGAATAGTCATGATGGCACCCTCAAAATTGTCTTCAAGACTTCCTGGATGAGAAGAGGTTTGTAGTGATTCACTTTAGTGTCAGACAAAGCTGTTAGCAAGAGAAAGGACCTTGTGCCCTGGTCACCTCAAGCTCCATGGGTCTGGGCAGGAGCTTGTTACCTCCCTGCAGTCTGCACACCCAAAGCAGGAAAAACAAGGCAGCCAAAACAGAGGGGACTTAAAAGGTAGCGGGGATCCAAAAGCAAAAATAAATGACCCATAAATCACCAACTCCCCACTCCATATTAAAAAAAAATAGGGACAGTTGCACAGAAGACACCCTCAAGCAGGGGCTGGATGGCAAAAGAAAGGGAATTCAGCCTTCAAGTGCCAAATAAATTAAAAGGACTAATAAAACTGCCAGTCTCTAATGAGCAGCAAGACTGGCTTGCAGCTTGTCTCAGCTGAAGCCAGGTTGCCTCGGGAAAGTCTGGTGGATCTTTTGAGCACAAAGGCACCCATTTGACCCAGCAAATGTCCAGACATGGTGGTGGCACAGGCAGGTCCTCCTCGGGGGTGGCACCACGGCTGCCTCTCCCCAGAGAGGCCATTTGGGATCCACATCTGGCAGCATGGGGTAGTCCAAGACTTGGTTTCTCCTCACCCCAAGTTAAGCTGGACTTGTTCTAGTAGCTCTACCCAGGACGGGCATCTCTGGCAAAACCCCTTTTCTCACCTCTCCAGAAAATACCACTTTTAGAGTTTAAATTCCTCCTTCTGCTTTTGGCTGCTCCCATCTTAGCAATGTTGGTCCCAGAGATGTGACAGCATCTCCCCACACAGAAAAATACACATACCTGTGTTTCTGGAATACCCTTTTTCCTTTAAGAAATATCCCTGCTCTTGGAGATTCACTGATGCCATTTCAACATAGCTCTTCATAGGATGTAACACTGGGCAAAGGCTGGCAAACAATGGCAACGTGATTACTATGAACTTTTTAAAAAATGTTTGTTTCTGAATTTTTTCCCCTTTTTTTTATTTCTTTTTAATGTTAATCAGCATCTTTCCTTCAATTTTTCGTTGTTTCTTAGCAACTGGACAGTTTGAATCACACACAGACTGGGTAAGAAGATAGGAAGTGACTTGGCAAACATGACATTCCAAAAAGGTGACTTTTTTTCTGCTAAGAGTTTTTGTTTTGAGCAAATCTCTCGGGCAAAATTACAGCCAAGCCTGGCCCCCAACTGTCCCATAATGCTACAAAGTGCAGGCAACAAACTTCCATTAGAAACCTCAATATATTTATTATTTCTCCTGTTCTTTGGGACTGCCCTCTGCTATACAGTGTGTGATGTGGAGCAGAAAGAAGGTCTCTGAAAGCTCATAGAAGGTCTCTGAGAGCTCATAACACCTGCAGAAGGGCAGCCACAGGTGTATTAATTCTTCACACTTGCTCCTGGTCTCCATGAGACTCACAAGCAGAATTAAGCCTGTGGAATTTCACAGCAGTGGGATGTTATCGTACCAGGGCTCCAGGCTCCCAAGGCTCTGCCAAGACACAATAAAAAAGAGCTGTTTCATGGTGGAGGAATATGAGGAGCACATGTTTGGTCAAGCTGGTGGGCAACACTGTTCCTTCACCTCCCAAGGCTGGCTGGGCCCTGGTATGCCCATAAAAACAGCCCCCACTTCCTCCCCTTGCTGCGGGGGCTACAGAAAACCTTCATTTCATCCCATGCAATTAAAACAAACGGTTGCCACATGTAAATATTTGTGTTGTTACCCATCTCGCTTCTTCCGTGGGGCTCCTAAAAACAAACAGCCAAGTGCAGCGCTGGCCACCAGAGCAGGGCTGGGGATGTGCTGCAGTCTGAGTGTCCTCGGTGCCTCCAGCAGCAGCCAAACCAGCAGGGCCAGGAGGGCAAGGGGAGCCCAAGGTGGGACACTTCATACAATCAAGAACATGCCAAGTTGGATGGGACCCACAGGCATCACTGAGTCCAACTCTCAGCCCTGCACAGGACCATCCCCAAAAGTCACACCCTGTGCCCCAGAGCATCATCCAAATGCTCCTTGAGCCATCCCAGACTTGGTGCTGTGACCATTGTCTTGTTCAATGCCCAGCTACCCTCTGAGAGAAGAACCTTTTCCTAATACCCAACCTAACCCTGCCCTGACACAACTTCAGGCCATTCCCTGGGTGCTGTTCCTGGTCCCCACTGAGCAGAGATCAGTGCCTGTCCCTTCTCTTCCCCTCCTGAGGAAGTTGTCCCTGCAGTGAGGTCTCCCCTCAGTCTTGATGGTTTTTGGATCAACACAGTGCTCGTGGAGTGGTGCTGAACCTGCCCTCAGTGGTGTCTCTGTGAGAAGATCCTCTCCTTGCAGCCTCCCCAGCTTTCTTGGGGTCCCACTGAGTGTGATGTTGAGGGGACTATCACACGTGTCCACGTGGAAATTCATGGTCCAGAGGTGGATCTCTAACCATCCTCCCCACTGATGTAGCCAGAGCTCTGGTCCTACCAGAGTTTCTACCACCAGCAGCTGTGAACTTTGATGATCCCCATGGCTCCTTTCCAGCTCAGGATATTCTGTAATTCCATGTAAGGATCCTCTCAGCCAAGGATAAATCCCTTATCCCTGATGAGCATCAAAGTGTTTTAATGCTCTTCCATGCAGCTTGGACCCACAGGATTTGGGTTCAGAAAGAGGAACAACAAGGCTAAAAACACTCGTGGGGTTCTTGTGCCTGTAACCTGCTTGTCACCTTTATTTCAGCTCAGCACAAACATCACAAGCTCAGGTCTTCCTCATGTTTGTCTTCAGGGTTCTGCCTTTTGGCATTTAGGAGTGAGGTGGATAATTATGCAGGTTTTTTTCATTCCCCTGGGAAAAAGACACGAAACCTGGATCATTTCTGGCTTTCCTTGGTGTCTGTCCAAGCAGAAGTTAAAGCTCTCACAGCCATTTCTAAAATCCCCCTTTAGATAACACAGCAGCTGCATTTCAAGGTTATTCTCAAGGGTGTCATAGCAGTATTTCTTCTTTACTGCAACACCACGATCTGATGCACAGTTTCAAGAAGCTTTAGGACAACTTTAAAACTGGAAAGTGTTTTGTAAGGAAAAAAAAAAAAGAAAAAGAAAAAGAAAGAAAAAAAAAATCCAAACCACCCTGCTAATTCCAGTCTGCTCTCTTTGTGCTGTTTTGAATAAGTTAGAAAGCAAACTGGGAAAATTTAATTTACACCAGGGGGGGGAAAAAAAAAGGAAAAGAATACTGCTATTCAAGAGCAAAAGAAAGTCTACACTGATACTGTTCCACTTCAACAATTATTTGTAGCATATCCCATATATATGTATGGGGGATATATACACATTTATATATATAAATGTTTTTCCCCTTGGGGCTTTCCTTTTAAAGATTTTTGCCTTTTCACATGTGAACTGTAAACAGACTGACAGATGGAATTCTTTTGTATAAACTGTTTCAGATACACTATTCTTCCATGCCTATGTCAGTTGTTTACAGTATCAAAAAGCCACAGATACGCCTAAAAGTAAGGAAAGTTGGAATTTCTGCCAAACATTTGGATACCATCCATCCTCAGAGGCTGTACCCTCGCTGCACCGGGTGGTGCTGAGGAACTTCTCACTCAGAGGCATCTCCACAAGATGTGTGTCAGCAGGAGGCTGGGGGATCTTCAAAGGACGGGCTGGGCAGGGGAAAAAAGGGGCACTTTTGCAGACTGGAGGCCCTCAGATTTGGTGCTGCCAGTGTCTACACTTGCTAAGGAGCGTCTAATAGACTGGTGGCTGCTGGGCTGGTGGTGGGAACATCTGGAGCTCTCCACGTGGGTGGTGCAAGGTCCCCATGGCTTTTTTTTTTCCTTTTTCTTTTTTTTTTTCTTTTTTCTTTTCTAATGTGTTTTCCCTCCTTGTTTTCCTGCCCTAAATGCCAGGCAAAGAGTCTAACTGGAATAACCATCATGTACTGTTACTCAGGGATCTCTATGACTGTGACTCCTCATTTGTGGGTCTTTATCAACCTAGTTTGGGCCTTTGAGGTATGAAAAAACCCACAATCTTTGAACAGAGTCATGCCAAGGAGTCTTCTTCTAGGGAGAGCTTGTTGACTCAAGCTGTCTCAGCCAGCAAACATCTCAGGAACAGCTGTCCTGGGTGATCCTCAACCTCATGGAAAAGCCACGGAGGCAAGACTTTTATCTTCTTCGTGGCACTTGCCCTGAGAAAAGCTTCACCTGTGTGGTCTTCAGTCATTGAAAACACCTCCAAATCCTTTGTGCCACTGATTCTTCTCTCCAAACCATGCCAGGGGTTTACACGGAAGAAGGGAAATGGCCACACATCTCCATGACCCCCACAAGCCTGGGCTGTCGTTCACCAGAGTTAAACACCACCTTTCTGGTGGCCTGTGGCTCACAAAGGGTGGAAGATCCCTCCAGATCTGGCAGAGCTTTGAAAAACCAGGTGGAGTGGTGGATTCCACCTCTGCTCTACGAAACCACAGGTGGAGGTGAGAAAGAGGCACGGAAAGAGTCACCTTGGGAGCGAAGGGGAAATTTGTTGAGGATGCCTCTATCCATCAGGAAGACCACTGTGCCTGCAGGTCTGAGGGGATGGGAGAGTCTGAGAAGTTTAATTGGCTTTCAGACAAAAAGTCCTCCCCAAGTATGATAAAAAAAAGGTCTCGTGACACAGAGAAAAGTTCTGTGATGTTTTGAGTTTAGGGAAATCAGAAAAAGGGGCTTCTGAATGCCAGCGTGTATAATTTGTCCCCATAAAGCTCCCCAGGGATTGTCTCAGGGACTGACCACCTTCTTTCCCAGAAGATGTGGTTTGGCAAAGATTTGGGGTTTGTTTACCAGGGCATTTATTCATCCAGATTTGGAGCTCAAAAAGGTACCAGCAACAAACGCTTGAAGAAAAACCTTCATAAAAAAGCAACAACAAACAAACCGAAGAAAACAACTTCCAAGAGGCCAACACATCCCACCCCCGTGTTTGCCATCAGAAGTTGTTCTTCATGAAGTCAAGCCCATGATCTCTATTGGATCAGTCAGGAATTTGTTTGCACAGATACCAGGAATGCTCTGACTGGGAGGTTTGGATACAGCTCTGTCCCCTCCTGGCTGGAGTGCCCAGACTGTCAGCTCAGCAGCTGCCCAGTGGCAGGATGAAGAGCTTGGTCTGCTTGGGCAACCAGGAAATCTGCCCTCAACATCTACTGCACGGGCCCAACATCTGCTGGAAGCTTCTTCTTTGTGCCACTATATTAATGTATGGCCACATTCCCACATTTCTGATGGGAATAATATATTGCAATATCGGAAATATGGTGGCAGGCAAAAAGGATGGGATCAAGAAATGCACAGAAAATTCAAGAACAGGCTTAAGAGCTTGCTCTTTAGGTCTCCATCCTACAAGAAACCAAGTCATTCCAGCCTTCCTCCAATCCTCTGTACCACAAATGCTTCAGCACTGGCTCATCCTTTGCAAAGTCTGGTTCTAGCCTCCTTTTCCATTCAGCTGGGAGTCCATCAGACCTGTCTCAAAGAGTTTCCACGGTGGAATGTAAGCAGGATAGTCTGATGCATCCCGGAGCATTCCTAGATCACAGTTGTGCTGCCTTGATGAGAGAAGCTGGGCAAGGCTGAGCGCAAAGAGGTGAACTCAGGGGATGGGAGGGAGCAAAGGAAGCTCCACAAGGTGCTGGGGGATGTAAATTAATGCATCTGTGCTTTGCTGGGATATGGAGGGGTGACAGGACCATGCCAAGGTCAGCCTGGACTCTGGACTGAGCAAGTACCTTGTGGATTGTCCCTTAGACAGAACACAACATGAGCCCACACTGGCACAGGTTGCCCAGAGAAGCTGTGGCTGCCCCATCCCTGGAAGTGTCCAAGGCCAGGCTGGACAGGGTGGAAGATGTCCCTGCTCTTGGCAGGGGAGCTGGAACAAGCTTATCTTTAAGGTCCATTCCAACCCAAAGCACTGAGTGATTCTGTGAACGATTGTGATTAACCTGTTTCTTTGCAGTGCCGTGCAGAGTGTTTGAACCTTTTGCAGCTGCCATTTGCAGGTGGCCCCATCCTCTGTCCCTCTTCCTCTGCTGGTGCTGCTGTGAAAATCAGGCACACCCCAGCAGCACCTTCCCAAAGCACAGCTGAGATGAGAGGGAGGGATCTGGGGGCTCCACAGCAGGCTCTGTAGGAAGGATGAGGGCACTGCAGAAATGCCAGTTGAGCAAACAACCTCTCTGGAAATTGTGGCTCGGAGATGGAGAACACCAACACGAGGGGGTGTGGGGCTTTGCTGTCTCTCTCAGCTACTTGTCCAAGCAAGCACAGGCTCCTCTGGCTCCAGGGGAATAGGGCAGTCCTCCTCTGAGCTTGGGCTGGAGCTGCTGTTCCTGAGGTCTGTGTAGCCATGGTGAGCTCTGTGGTCATGTAAACATTACACAACCACGAGCCCCCGCTGTCTGAGGGCAGCAGAGGCACCACTGGACTCCTCCTCTCTGGACTGCTCTTCCTGGGGGAGTGCAGGGCTCTGTGAAGTCATGACAGCAAGCTCCAGAGATGCTGGTGAGCCCATGGCATGCTCTGAGTTATGCTCACATTGCTGAGAGGATGGGTCACGGTTTTTGGGAATGCGCCCTGACCTCCTCTGGTGACGCTCCGGCTTCCTGAGGATGGAGACATGGAACAAACCGATGCCTCTTGCCCAGCCTTCGGTTCCACTTGAGGAACTTTACAACACCGGGTGAGTCACAAGCCCTTGAATACTTGCAAATGGAGAGGACAGACCTCCTGGAGGTGTGGTGAGGGCAAGGTGATGGTGTGGGCAGAACATCTTGGGGAAAATGGGGCAGGAAGCAGGAGGAGAGAGTGCTCTGGATCACCCCCATCACTTCTGGAGGTCTACTTCTTGGACACAACAGGACTATCTCCAGCACAGATCTCCTCAGTGTCCTCCTTGCCTCAAAGGCAACATGGTTTGCAGGTAAGACCGCAGCTTTGTCTGTGATGGGGAAAAACCTATGGACGTGTTATTTTCTACAGAAAACCTACCTCCTCTGCTTGGAAAAAGGTGGGATGCTATCCTGGAGCTGAATTTAAAACAGATCATCTGATGGCCCTTCAAGTTTTTGCCACCTACAAGTACTGAGCTATTAATTTTCACGCAGTAGTTTTCTTTTGGAGCTTTAAAATAGATGAAAAATTGTACATGGGCAGTTTTAGCCCCTTTCAAGATGCTGCTGGCTGCTTCCCTTGGTGGGAAGCTTCTCCAAAAAGTTGATGGGAGGCAAATCAAGGTGAAAGCAACTGGATTTGTCAATCTTCATCCCCAGCAGCACCTGGGAGGAGAGGGGATCTGCAGTAGAGCCATGGTCAGCTGGGTGGAGACGGGCAGAGCCACCACATTGAAGGACAGAGCTTTTCCACGAGCTGGAGCTGGGCCTTCCTGAGCCTTCTGGGCCCAGCAGAGCCCTGCAGATGGTTGAACAAATGCAAAACACCCTGTGAGACACAGCCAGTGAGAGCCGGGAGTGCTCTTTGTGAAACAGGAGTACGACCAGCAGACCTTTTACCGCCTATTGGAAACAGATTTTGTGCTGACACACAAGAGCAGAAGCGATTCCTCTGGAATGAGAGCCCTGACCAAGGCTGGGCGACAGAAAAGGCTTTCCAGAGAGTTGTGGGGAGGAAGGAAATCCGCCCGTGGGACAGACGACATTGTCTTTTGTTTGACTTTGTACTGCTGATTGTTGAATGCTTTTTGATTTCACAAGAATTTCTGGGGTTGGTAAACTTTCTGCAGAGATTTTTTTCTTTTCTGGGAAAAAAATGGGAACCGTCCGCAGGGTTCTCCTTCTCCAAACGAACCACTCAACATCTTCATTCAAATAAAAATTTTCCACAGATAGTAAAGTGTATTTCTCAACCCATGTCACAAGCATGGCAGGCACTGCATGACGACCTAGATAGAATTTGTGTTTCAGCAGCAGGAACTCAGGTCAGAGCCCCCTTCTGATGGACCTTGTGTAGCAAGAGACAACCCTGCTCTGAGGACTTCACAGTCAGAACAGAAGAGACAAAAGGCAAGAGAAAAGAGAAAAATAGGCTTTAACAGATGGGCACTGAGGTGGCAAAACAAGCAGTGATTCATTTGACGTCAGGATCAGAGGAAAGCTAAGCCAAAAAGAGGGACTGAATCCATCCCTCTTGGAAGGCTCTTCACATTTCTTTAACCACAGCCCATCCTTTCCCTCCAGTGCTATTGACTTTTGGTTGAGCCTTTTGCTCTTCACTATGGGATGGCATTTGGTGCAGAACTATTTATGTGCTGAGGATCAGACCCCTTTTTGGAGTGTTTTTTTGGCTGATTCATCAAGTTCATGATGCTTTCTTGTTCCCATCAGTCCCTCCTGGAGAGACCCAGAGTCCTGGTGAAGCTTTGCTCTGTGTCAATGGGTGTAGGAAATGCTGACAGAGATCTGAGGCTTGGCCAGTGGTACAGTAATAATAACAATATTAATAATAACAACAAATCCACACGTGGATCTCAGTGGCTTTCCCTGGCACCTGCATCCAGGATGGGAGAGATCCTGCCGTGGATCAGAGCACCCACGGCAGTGTCACCTCTGCAGAGACAGAAGGAGCACAAGGAGCTTATCCATCATGTGGAAACCTAGGAAGACACTTGGGCTTGGTTTCATCCCACCTGGCAGGCTGGTGGAGCACTGGCAACACTCCTTTGACCATAATGGAAAGCATGTACAACACATGACCAAAATCTGGAGATTTGCACTCACTTTGCTTCCTGTGGCAGCACAAATCATGGGACGGCCGAGGCAGCTGACCCTGTTCTTTGTTCTCCTGTGTTTCCTGCAGCTGAAGGACAAGTTTCAAAGGTCAAATGCATGGTGTGGTGATGAGGACAAGCCACTTGCTGTGACCCCAGGAGCAGCAGATGCTTCTGGGAGGGAAGGGCTCGTGGTGATGGGGCACGTTGCCGAGCTCTGCTGGACCTGGCGTGCAGAGAGAGCTGGGATTAGGGCTGGAACTCTCAGCATTTGGGCCATTGTGCAATGCTGGGCAGCTGGAGGGTTTCACTTTTCAGAGGGGAGAAGAAAATGTGAAAAACTAGAACCAGAAAACTCTTTTCTTCCCTCCTTTCTTTTTTTGGACCTATCCAGAGCTTTCCACAATGCCAGTGATTTAAACCAGGCCTGGAATATGAATGCAACTCTAATATTTCTACCTTACTCGGTTACATTGATGAGTCAAGGACCTGGCTGGGGCTGAAATGCAGCAATGTCTCTGCACAGGCCATGGCTGAAATCTGCCCTTGCAAAGACACCTTGTGAGCCAGGGCTGGATCCAGCATGTTAATAATGTTCTGTCCTTCTGGCTAATTCTGCGAGCATGGGAAAGAGAATATGAATTTAATTTAAAATCTAGACATGCCTTCAGCTCTGGGACAGAGAACACAAAGCTAATTTCACTGAAGGGCGGAGGGAGATGTAAGTGGGCACATCCTGAACTCTGCATCCAGGCTAAGTCTGGCCTTGGAGCTGATTTCTTGGGACATTCAAGCCCAGAGGTGTAAGAAAGCAGTGCCATTTTTAAGGGAGGTGACATCCTGGCACAGGGGCTGAGAAGGGGAACAGGTGTCTGGGGTGCAGGTAGAGCATCCTGAGTGCTGGCATCGCTCCCTGTCTGGACCTGGAGGCAGCAGCAGGGAGAGCTGCTGGTGTCTCTGCACAGTTACAAGGAGATAAATGTGTTCTGTACCTAAGCAGGGAGCAGAGGAGTCCCAAACCAAACAACTGCCCCATGCTGGGAGCAGGCGCTGGGCTTTGCTCTCTGCAGCCCAACCAGAAACCCTTAAAACGGCCTCCTCTCCCCTTTCATCCCTGCTCCACATCTTCAGCCTTCTCACAGTCTCCCCTCCTCCATCCCCCATGCCAAATAAATCTCCTCAGAGTTTAAATAAATGCCGTAGTGTCCTAAAAGTCTTGCAGCCTTGGAGAGAGGAGGAAAAAAAAAAAAAAGGAAAGACAAGAAAAGGTATTAAACCTGAAAGAGAAATAGTAGATGTGCATCTTCTTCCCTTTGGTCTCTCTGAAGGCTATTAAGTGATGCAGGGTGACTGTGGACAGGTACATGCAAATAATAGGATCAAGGCAGCAGTACAAAGGTTTGTCTCCCAATCTTAATGCAGGTGTGGGAGACACAAACCAGGTGGCTAAAAGGCTCCTTTGTTTGAAGCTGTCAGGAGGAGAAGCTGATAATCTCATGCCTCATCCCTAAACTCTCTTTCAGCCGTGTCAAGGCATCTCCTCACATCAGGAAGTCTGCAATGACATGGCTATGTGCTAAGCTCAGTTAATGTGGTCTGAGGTTTAAACACTTCAGGTTGAAAGTGGATAATTGGTGGTAGTGGATTTTAAAAGCTCACACAGGTGCCTTTGAAAAGAGGTCAGGAGTCAAGTGCATCTCTCCTATGAGAAATGGAGAGCCTTTCCTAAGGAGATCAAAATTCTTCCACGGAGAGCCCCAGGGCCTTGTAGGAACTGTTATTAATTTAGTTCTGTATGTTCCAAATAATGGAAAAACGATACCACATGTGTGCAGGCCGAGGAAACGGGGCACGTTCTCTCCGGGTAGATAAGCTTTCACCTGGCACTCCTGGATGGGTAATTAAGTAATCCCCTCTCAGCCCAGGCAGGAGCAGCCCAGGACCTGCCACCACTGGGGCTCCTCCCTGGGTGCCAGGCGAGGGTGGGCACAGCATTACCTCAGCTCAGGTGTCTGAGGGTGAGGACAGAACCCCAGAAAACATCTCGCTGGGGAGCTGGGACACCTCTCACTTGTGTTTTCCAAGGAATTTGGGCACCCAGGGTGCACCTTTGCTCCCGTGGGTTGCTGCAGCCCCGGCGCTGCAAAGCGAACCCCGCAATTACCCAAGCGAAGCACACCTTTAAAACACCACTGCCCTCCCCCTTGGCGCTGTGTTATTTTCCCAAATGGTGCTTAATTAGCCCAAAGCTGGAGGAAATTAACATCCAATTATTTTCTTACAGTGGTTTTTTTTTTCTTGGTGTGCGTTGGCCTCAAGAAACAAACCTGCCTGAACACGCAGCACATGAAAGCGGCTTTTGCCCCACGGCAGATCGGGTTCCAAAGCCCCCATTCACACCCAGCTCTCCCCAACACGGCCCTGCACCTGCCCACAGCTGGGGGGACTTCAGCAGAAAGGTGGAAATGGCATCCTTATTACTCCTATTTGCCTGTGCCTGTGGGTGGGGGCTGTTGTTCTCTCCTAACTCCACCGCCACCCTTCAGCCATGCCAGTATTTCATCTGAAAACCATATTCTTTGCCATTTTGGTTTGTGCAGCCCAAATGCACTCAGAAGGCAAAGTGTCACGTGAGAAAGAGCTTATTCTGAGAGAAGGCAGGGAATTTGCTCCTTGAAAATACTTGGATTAATTTATTGATAAATTTGAATGTCATGATAAAGTATTTTTAGCTATTCAGTCCTGCTGACTGGGGGCTTTGTGAGCAGGTGCTCATTTAGCCAGCAAAGGTGTTCAAATAAAATAGCTGTTCCCATCTGTCCTTCCCAGGTTTTTTTTCCTCTTTTTATGGCTTGGGACAACTTGGGAAAGATTACCACTGGTGAAAACACGCCATGTTTTTGTTGTTATTATTATTATTAATTGCTATAAATTTGTTTGCATGACAATAGCAAGTCACACACAAAGCAGAAAATATGGTCCCCCCTCCAGAAGCTTTAAATTACAACAACTCCCATCCACTGAATGGTGGCTCAGAGCTCTTCCATTTCATTTCAATTTTACACAGCACAGTTTGAAACTGAAAATACTGGGGGGAAAAAACCCAAATGAAACCTTTACCTTTGCAGAATGGAAATTACAGAAATGCTTTTTTTTTTGATTTAGTGTCCTACCTGAGAAGCAATGAAACTAATGCTCTGATAGAATGGTTTGGGTTGGTAGAGACTTTAAAGATCACCTCATTCCACCCCCTGCCACGGGCAGGGACACCTTCCACTAGCCCAGGGTGCTCCAAGTCCCATTCAACCTGGCCTTGGACACTTCCAGGAATGGGGCAGCCACAGCTTCTCTGCCCAACCTGTGCCTCCCACCTTCCCAGCCAAGAATTCCTTCCCAATATCCCATCTAGCCCTGCCCTCTGTCAGTTTGAAGCCGTTCCCCTTTATCCACGCCTTGTCCAAAGTCCATCCCCAGCTCTCTTTTAAAAAAAAATTTCCCTTTTGACAAAATGATCTTTCCTTAAAGGAACAAATATCTCATTCAAAGACATTTCCCAAGCTCTGGTCATAAGGAAGTTAAGAACAGCACTTTCCCTTTTTTTTTATTAATATTGTTTGTTGGTGAAATGGCTTAATGGCTGCAGGGTCAGTTGACAGATAGGAGGTAACATTGTTCTTCTCCTCCAGCGAATGTAGTGTTTGGCATGACTTCAAAATAACCCTATTGTTTGTCATCTTCTCAAAATACACTATAAAACCCCTGTTAAAAGGAAAGATAACGTTTTCTAAGCATAAGTCAAGTGCCGGGTTGCCTTTTTTTAAAGCTGCTTGATGAGAATTAATGGTGTTGGATCTCCTGTTTTAAACACATTTGGCCAGGTTTTCTGGAGGCACCTAATTTATCTTGAGGCTCTTTCATCTATTATCTAACTGTGAGCTTGTTCGTAGCTCATCAGCCATCCTCGTTTTGACAGGGGGCCTTGTGATGAGTAGCCAACAGCGCGGAGTGTCGGGGCTGTGCGTATCTCTGGCAGGAAGGTGATGGGAAAAGTTTAACCTTCTGCCACTCCTCCCAGCACTCACCAAACCCAAAAATAGAGTCTTAGATCATCGTGTGTCCCACGAAGCCCTTCGATGTGGTTCTTGCGTCTCAGAGTCAAAGGAGATCTTTGCTGGAGGGGAAAATTGTATCCTCGGTCCCCCGAGGGAGGTTGGGATGTTTGGGGAACATCCTCATGTTGAGGAGAATTGCTTTGGCCAAGGCACAGGCAGTGTCCATGGAGAGTCAGTAAAGACAAAAAAGCAGCAGCAGTTTTGAAAAAAAATAACCTTATCTAATAAGGGTGGGAAATAAAGAGGTTACGTAAAAGAGCAATTTTTCCACAGTCCGGACCCAAGCAGGAATTATCTGGTACATGACTCAGGACCATCACAGATGTGTAGATGTTGGGCGTGAGCTCTGAACCCATCCTAGAACCAGCCAGGGAAGTTTTGCACAATAAGGACGTCGCCTTCCCTTTTTCTGCTGTCAGCATCGATGTACGCGAGCGCTCGGAGCGGCAGCCACGGAGCTGCTGGAACGTTTGTCACCATAACACTGGCTGTTTATGCTTTGTGTGGATGAAAGAACAGCTTTCTTCAATTAGGCTTTGTGCTTCAGCTGGCAGGAGGGTGCCGATTGTCTGAGGCTCCACCTCTCGGCGCGGTTTGTCCCGGGGAGCCGGTGGATGCCACGCCGATGGTCACTTGTGCTCCTGATGGGCAGGAGGGGACACGTCCAGCTGGCAACAGCAGCCACCTGGGTCCAGTTGTGTTGAGTCCTTTGGCTTGCTGGAGCTTTCAAAGCATAGAATCTCAGAATGGTTTGGGTTGGAGGACACGTTTAAAGGCCATCTCCTTCCAGCCCCGGCAATGAGCAGGGACTTCTTCCACTAGACCAGGTTACTCCAAGCCCCCTCCAACATGACATTAAATAGGGCATTCACCAGCCCTCTGGGAAACCTGTGCCAGCGCCTCATCACCCTCAGCATAAAAAACTACTTCCTTTTACCTCATCTGTCTCAACCCTCTTTTAGTTTAAAACCATCACCCCTTGTTCTATCCTTTCTCGATGCTTTTCCTTTTTAGTCCCTGCTCCATCCACCTGCAAGCAGCTGACATACCATGGAGAATCCTGCTGGTTCCTAGCAAAGAGTTCAGCCTCATCTTCAAGCCTGTGGTGGTGTAGGGCCAGCAGAGTCTTTCCATTGACTCCAACAAGTTTGGAGCAAGTTGCCTGGATACCTGGCTGTGCAACAGAGCCTGTGTGAGCGGCCGATGGATATCTCTTTAATAAGAAACAGTGCATGGGAAGGGAACTGCCTCAACACCACTGTGGGTTTATGAGACACTGATTGCACCGTGTCAGGCAGCTCTGCAGATGGAGGGAATTTGGAGGGGGTTTATGGCTCTTACCGGAAGCTGAGAGCAAAGCCGTGGCAAAAAGTCAAAATGCAACACCCATGGCAGCCCTTCCCAGGGAAAACTGACTTATAAAATAGGATCTGGGAATTCTGGGGGTTTGCCTTGGAACTCCTTTCGAGTGAAATGTGTTTTCTGGGTCAAGCCATGACAGAGAAAAAATTACACAGAGACTCCATGATGAATGAATGAATGATGATTTATAACAATTAAAACCAAAAGTACGTCTTCACGCCCCAGCAGGTGCACGTACCATGCCAGTAGCTCTGTTATTTGTCACCTCTCCTTTTCTGTTTGCACCTTTTACCAGAATCACCCCACAAAAGAAGGGATCACAGAGGATGGGGCTGCCTGTCCTACCTCCTGCCAGGGGTTCAGAGACCCCCAGAGACACTCTGTGGCCTTGGGCTGTCACACAGCTCATCATCCTCTGCAGAAGCCAAAGATGCTCATGGTGGCTGTTTGCATGTGCCAGACACTCATCCATGGAGAATGGATGAACACCCAAGGAAGTGTCACTGTGTGAGTGCTCTGGTCTTCCAGGCCAGACTCCCACATGCCCCTGACCCATTCCTCCACCTCAGAGCTGGGGTGGAGCAGCATCACCTACTGCACTCACAGCCTCCAACATAAGGATTGAAACCCAGCCTAAGACATGTCCTCGGGGGGCATGGTGGGGACTGTGCCCAAACTCAGCTGCCCAGGGGTCCATATCCTCAGCCAGATGCACATACCAAGCCTGAGCTGAGAGCCCATGGAAAGACAGGCATTAGGAAAAGCGAGGAGAAATAAGAGAGGAAGCCTCATATGGGGAAAATGTCATAATGAGGAAGAAATTAGGCTTTTTTTTCTTTTCTGTACATCTTCTGTGCTAACCCTCTTAGCAGGACCCTACTGAGATCAGAGGTGGAGGAGTAGTGAGTGGTGTTGGTGCATGAGGAGGGAGCAAAATCATGGCCCAGAAGGGAGCACTGCTAATTCATGGCACTTGGAGGTTAATTGCAAATCATTTCCCTTGGAGTAAGCACAAGCACCAGTGCTGTGAGACCCTTCTGAGCCTCGGAAATTCATGCTCTGAATTCAGGCTCTGATTATTTAATTATTTTCTCTCAGACTCCAAATATTTCTTAATAATAATCAAGGCAGAAACAATGGCCCATTCACGGGGTGCTCTCAGCTCTCTCTCTTGTCCCGGGTCCAAATGGGCATTGCTACTGAGAACTGCATTAACCCAGGGCTTGGCAGAGCCAGGTGCAACATCCTTCTCTCCTGGGGATTTCCAGTCTAACCCTGAGCCAGGTAATTGGGCAGCTAAATCCCTTTAAAAGTCTGGCCCTTTTCCTCAGCCCCTTCACTGTAATTCCTCTTCTCACAGGTGGGTTGTGAGATTAAACACATGAAAGGCTCGGAGGCACCGTGATGAGACCCATCTGACAGAGAGATCAGGAGCAGAGGGCAACCCAGCTAGAAAATGCCTTGGATTTTTCTACCCGACAGCAGGATGGCCTTCTGGATAATTGATTTCCCCCTCGGAAGGCTCGAAGTATATTTTTAGGGAAGGCAAACATTTTTATTTTCACTGCCTATTTTTCTTTCCTCCTCAAGAAAAAAAAATGAAAAAATAAATGGCTTTTCCTACACATGGGCTGGCCAGCTGCTCTCCAAAGCCAAGGAAGAAAAACCTCATTAACTTTCCCAAAAGCCTTAATTGTCCCATTTATTTGAAGGCAGTAGGAAAGCCCATCTTTCAGTGGCTCCCTCGCCCTGCTAACAACTCACCGTAATCCTTTTCATAATCCCCAGGAATGCCGATCGCTCCGGCGGAGTTTGATTCTCCTCGCTGATGAATTGCAGGGTATTTTATATCCTCTTGTCACAAACCTCTTCTTCTGCCTTTACTCTTTCAGCAAGGAAAGTCACTTTTATGTTACCCATCAGCAGCTTTTTTTTCCTCTTAGGTACACAAAAGCAAATGTTCTGGAAGCTCTTTAAAATACCTGAGAAACTGGTAGTAAATGAGTAATTTCCTGTTGTTCTAACCTTTTTTTTTTAATTTTTTTCAGCTGAGTAGTTATCTCAGCTCGGTATTTTAAGACAGTTGCACGATCTTCAGTGTTTGTGTGGATAAACATTATCTCAGCTCGTTCCTGAGCTGATCAAACTGATTTTATAAACAGCCTTTCAGAGCAGGAAAAAGGGTTGGGTTTTTCCTTCTTTTTTTTTTTTTTGTCTAGGAGTCTCCTGTTAGGAAGTTTGGCATGGGGGAAACTACTGTATGTGTGTTTGCATTGCAGTAACTGCAAATCTGTCCATTTCAATCTTTTTTGAGTTAGCACACTTGGGCAAACTAGGTGGTTTGGGAATGACCTCATCCCAGGATCCCGGCAGAGAACAGCCCGCGTGCATAGCGGGGTCTGGAATGCAAGCAGGACCTCATTCATAAACTTCCTTACCATTCCTTTACACTCAAAGGCAGGAATAAAGAGGAGCCAAGACAAGCAGGAATGGCATTCCGGAGTGAACCAAATGGGAAAATATATAGATGCACTTTTTTTTTTTATTTTATTTTATTGTGTTACTGAATTGAGATACTTTTCACCATCTGCAGGAGGCTTTTGGTGGTAACACAGTCATTCTCTTGGATTAGGCTAGGAACTTTATTAAGACGACTCCTTTTCTTTGTTTGAAAGTAATTTTTGTGATAACACCTCCATTTCCTACCACCTGCCCTGTTTCTCTGGAAATACACAGCTTGAAAAATGTGTTATGAGCAGGGGTGGTATGAAAACCATAGCTGAGAGGTCTTAACACAACTACAGAAGGCTTTTAATTAAAGCTGTTAAAAAGCAGGGGGAGAAAAGCAATTAATTTTTGCATTTCTTTTTGTGAACAAAGTCACCTGAAGTCCTCCTGAAATAGGGAGGCAGGTTGTTTGCCAGCTGTGAGCAGTAGGTATGTACACATGAGCTCATCCTGCTGTGCTGGAACGAGGATGAAATAAATCCAGACTGCAAAGTCTGGCTGGGACACTCCTGGTCTCTCCACCTGGATCCCTGGTGGCATTGGCCAGAGGTCACCAAGCAGGACAGTGGCAATTCTGGGGTCCTCAGGCATTTTGCCCCACGGGATGCAGTCTAATTTAGGCACATTTGGAGCTCCAGCCAGCTGTGAGCCCCACCGTGCTAAGCAATAGTTTCACTGCTTTTAAGTCCTTCTTGTCAGCTTGGCAGTAAAAATTGGGCTGGATGATTATTGCAGTCACTGGAAGAATTTTCTGTGGTCTAATATAAGAGCAACCAAGGAACTCTGGCATGTGCCTCCAGCAACTTGGATTTCCAAGTGGTCTTACTTTTCAGTGCTGGACACTCCCAGGAGGCTCTTGGTTTCCAAGAGAAGATGACAGTGGGTGTATTCAGTCCAACACAGCTGTAGGTACGGTACAAACATGCAATTAGAGACAGTTCCTGCCCTGGAGAGCTTGGAGTCTAAATAGACAAACAGATCATCTCCAGATGGAAGGGGCTTAGGTTGAGTTGGTGGGAGAGCGAGTGAGTGCGTGGCACTTCTGCTGCTGGATGCACACAGATGGTCAAAAGGCAAGGGGAGAGAGAAGTGCCTCAGTTGTTGCATAAAGAGAGGGGAGCTCAGATTCTCTGCAAAAAGCCCCGCAGGGGTGGGGTGAATATGTGGTGATTACTGTAGGGCTGGTTGCTGCAAGGGATGGGAAGGGCTGGAGGAGGCAAGAGAGGGGAGAAAGAAGGAAGTCCGTTTATAGCAGCTCCCTCTGAAATGCAAAGGGGATGCCAATACATGGTGGTGAAGAATGGATGTGATTTAACTTTATTAGACACTCAGGAATTTGCTGTGGAAAGGAGGATTGATGGAGAGGGCATGAATTTTGGCCAGTCTGTGAACGAAGAATGCAATGGTGGAGAGCTTTTCCACCTCTCACCAACACCAACGTGGGGAGTGGGACTCACGTCTCAAGGGTGGATGGCAGTGGGGGAATCACACAGACATGTCTATGGAGCAGAAATCCACCAAGGGGAACTTTAGGTGGTCATGCCTGGCTCAGAAAGTCCCTGATCCACAAATATTAGGGAGCTGAGTAGGTTCTTAGGGGTGGTTGTGTAAATCTCATCCCCTTCCCCAGGCCTGTAGAGGTTTTGGTCACTTCCAGAGACAGGATATTGGATGAGTGGGACCTCTGGCCTGACCCACTGGATCACTCTTGCTCCTGTCATTTGCTCTGCCTTGGTCAGCTCAGCCTCCCTTTGAGGGAATGCAATGAACAAACCACTGGTTGCCTGAGCATTTATTCCACACCACAAACACTGTAGGTGGCTGGAAGGTTTGGGAGGATGTAGATGAGGGGGATTTGTAGGGAAGTACTGAATTTCCAGTGGCCAGAACAATAAAGAATAATAAGAGAGAGGCACCTCTCCAAGCAGATGCAGGGCTTCCCCAGAGTGGGACAAGGAGCAAAGCATCTCCCAGCCATCAAATGCCACATGGCTCTGTGCTAATTCCAGGAGTTCACCACCAAGCATGGGAAAACTGCAGTATTTGGCTTGGCAAGAAGTGAGCTGATTTAACTGGTATAGCAGAGATGTGGTTGGGCTGTATAAATCAATGGGCCACAAATTACACAGGAAATTTGGGTCTAGGGTTGAGGAAGGTGGGAAGATGAAGGAATTAAACCTGATACCATTTAAATATTGCTTCAGGGTAGAGATGACCTGGCTGTAATTCTTCTCGGGTTTCAAATTCCCTATAAAAAGTGCAGGAATACATGGCAAATCACCCTTTCCCAACAAATATCTGGTGACACAAAAAGCAGGGTTGGAGCAGGCAGGATTGAAAGACACAGGAGTAACCACAGCTCTTTGCATCAAAAGAAAACTACACTGAGGTAGGATGATTTGGATATGATGAATTCATCTAACCAACCACCTGCCCTTTGGCTGGGCTGAATTTCTAGTAGAAACACTAATTGGTTGAGGGTTCTTACAAGCTGCAGCTGAAGTGAGATTCATCAACACCTTCATCTGACAAAGTAACTGGCTCAACTCCTATTCCACGTCAAGGTAAGTGTAGAGTGAGTGCTCTGTACCAGCAAAACTTTGGTCTTCTGGAGCTTTACCTATTTCTAAAGCTGGACTCACTGTCTTCAGACTTTGGTAAGTTGAATATTTTAGGCTAAGAAGGGGAAAATTATGATCAACTGAGTTAGAAAGCAGAGGTTGTAAAAAACCAGTAAGGACAGAACAAAGGTGCAAAGTGCCTCCTTTGAAAAGATGTTCAGTGTTATTTAAAAACTCTGCATAGCTGAAAATATGTCACTCTAGGAAAATGGAAAATATACACTCCTTGGTTTTGGTTAGTTGCATTTTACAGCTAATGGATCTTTTTCATTTGTTTGTTTCCTTGTTTGCTTTTATTCTAGTATATTCAACTTTTCATCTAGCCCATAAACCTGTTCTGCCTAGACTAGATTGAATATCCAACTGCCCTGTGATTTGATTAAGTTGGGCTAATTCTCATCAGATGATTTGTAACAACCTGATCCAACTTCTTCAGATACCTTGGCGGTTGCACACTGATCTCTGCCCACTTGCAACTGCCTGGGATCACTTCTGATAATTCAGATCATCTGTGGTGCCTTTAGGGACCGATCCAAGTTCTGCTAAACCAGCAGAAAGGTTTGCCCTGATCTAACAGGCTTTGGACCAGCCTCTCCCAAACAGCAGGTTATATATCTGACTAAAGGTAAAAGTTTTGGCTAAGTGCCTACAAAATGCATTGTAATACAAGCTGGGGATAATCAGAAGACAAATTTTGTGTATGTGCAAAGTATTAGGGCCCTTAACGATAAAATGCTCGTGCCTGACATAATTTTTGGAAGAGGCTTGGAAACAGCAGGCTCGAGCTACTTTTCACATGGGAATACCTTGCAGGCAGTAAAAAGCAGATGGAAAAGATCAGCATAAAGGGAATGAAGTGCTCTCCATGCTGCAGACCACAGGGTCTGGGGATGTAAGCTACTGCCACTCTGGTATTAACTGTCTGCCCCTAAACAGGTACCCTCGCAGCACAGGACAAACTTCTCCCATGGGGACAGGGCATTGCTCTGTAGAGCACAATGAGTTGTCAGCTGAGCCCCTTTAGGCAGCATGTCTGGGCAATCTGCTGGTCCTCCCTCAGGGGATGCTCTGCTCCCTTTTCTCCCTGAAAACCAGCACAACCCCAAGGACCAGGGAGATGTGTGGTCCAGTCATCTGTGCAGCAGGACACAGCAAAGGCAACCTGGGACCTGGCTGGTGTCCAGAGCAGAACATTCTCCCACTAGTTTTGGCAAGATCGTGGGCAGGCACCTGAGCACACAGGGAGAGGAATGGTTTTGGTCTCCCCAGAGGCTGCTCCGTTCTATCACACCACTGAAAGCACAGAGTAATTCAACCAAGAGAGCATCAGCACAGGAGGGAATTGTGGTGGAACACAGAAAAAGTCTGTCTGCATCAGGGCACTTGTTCATGGTTTTGGCAGAGCCCTTTGGATCAGCAGCAATGCCTAATCGCTAAACAGATGGGCTGAAAAATGACTTTGTGATACAGAATGGGCTGTGAGGAGAAGAATATTCTTAAACCAAGGCATAGGATGTTTGCTGAGAGTTCTTCCAGAGGGCTGTCTTTTCTGGACCCCACTGACCCAGCAAGAGGGTCTGTCTCCTTGTTCCTAAAGTTCATGTCCCCTGCAAAGCTCACGTGGCCAGCACAAAATGCTCCAGCCCTCTCCTGCACCCCAGGGGAAGGTGGCAGAGGGTTGGTAACTGCCTTACCTGTAGTGTCACCCCCTCGAGGTGGGATGTTTTGGCAGTGAAGGTGGTTCTACACCAGGGTTTTGCCCATTATTCGATTTTCTTCCTGCACCCACCCACCACAGACACATTAAACCGACCTGTTCAATGCACTGGTTTACACTTGGTGGCACTGCAGGTTTCTGTCCTGCCAAATATTATGGCACATTCCAGCAGCTCCAGCTAATTCAGGAGGAAACGAATTCTCTGCAAATCTGAGCTTTTGCTGCTCTTATTGCTTTTGATAGTGATGCCAATTTGAAAATCTTCAGCCCAGTGTGTAACTGTAAGTGCCCAAAGTCATCCTTCCTAAATTTCCCTTTCTTTCCCCTGTGGACTTCTTGTTTCATTCTTTTATTTACCACGTTCCCAGCTATAATCCAGCTCTTCAAAATGCAGGAAGAAAAAAAAGGGAGAGAAAAATTTAGGGAAACCAGAGAAAGTCTATCTCTGCTCCACCAAAGACAAGGACCTGAAGGATGTGGTGACTCACCTTGGGCTGCTCCAGGACCTGAGAGCAAAACATCTCAGAACTTCTGCATCCTTCATCTCCAAAGTCCTTTCCCTTAGACCGGTGCCAGAGTGATCTCACCTCCCAGGAATGCAACATCCTTCTTAGCACAGTATGGATAAGTGACTGGGAACACCATGCTTGGGAAAACAAGGAGAGCAGGGACTTCTCAGAAAAGCTGGAACAGGCAGTGTTGCACAGTGACATTATTCTCCCTTTTCGTCTATTTACTGATTTATCAAAAAAAAAAAAAAAAAAAAAGAAGAAAAAAAGGTCTGATTTCCATCCCAGTCCTGCAACTTCTTACCCAACATTGAAGGTTTGTGCTCTTTCTGATCCTCCAGGCATCTCCACGTGCTCCTGCAGGAACAGCCACACTGGACTTGCACTAGTCCTTCACCTGCAGTGTCACATCTCCACCTCTGACTTGCAGTCGTGGTGTGCCCAGTATGACAAAACACTTGAGGAATAACTGGTCTGTCTGGTATTTTTGCTATTCCAAGTCCCATTTAATGTTGTGTAGGTGCCTGAATGCAATACCTTAGCTGTTTCTTGCCTTCTTTTCATCTGTGTAGTATGCAGGATCAGCTGATGTTTGACTTTATTCCAGACACTTTGCTTCTTCTTTGAACCCACAAATAACACTTCCTGCATCTCGGGTGACTGTGAGAGTGATTATAGGGACATTGTCCAAATGCTCCTTGAACTCTGGCAGGATTGGTGCAGTGACCACTTCCCAGGGGACCTTGTTCCAGTGCCCAACCACCCTCTGGGTGAAGAACCTTTTCCTATTATCTAATATTTTCCTACTATCTAACCTAACCCCTCCCCACACAACACAGCCTCAAGCTGTTCCCTCAAGTCCCTGTAGGCACTTCAGTTCGAGTTATTTTGGGTAGTTTGGGGCCAAAGTGCTTTTGTTTTTCACTGTGTGCAAGAAATCGGGACACTGAGACTTTGTGTGTTTTCCTAATGGTCAGATTCCTAAAAACTCTGCCCACCCAGGGAATGTGGCCTTTACATGGCAGTTTTCTGCAGAGGGCAATGTCCTGTCAGTGAAAATCCAGCAGATGAATCCATTGTAGGTCCAACTCAGCCCTCCCACTGGTCTGGGAGCACAGGAGACCTGAGTGGAGTCTTCCCCCTTGAGAGAAAACAAGCCATACTAAATCACCTCCTGAACAAGGACACACAGGGCAGATGGTGTGGACTTAAGAAGGGAGTACAAAAGATTTATGAGGTACATCAACAAAGCCTGAGCTCAGGCTGATCTTATCAATAATCAAACTCACTGCCTGCAGACTCTGAACCCCACCTTGCCTTCTGCAAAGCTTGGGAAAACCCAGTCCTGAAGAAGACACGTAGGAATACTCAAACTTCAGGGGTATGTAGTGGTGGAATGAGGGGCTTTAACTGCCAGAGGGCAGGGTTAGATGGGATATTGGGAAGGAATTCTTGGCTGGGAGGGTGGGCAGGCCCTGGCACAGGGTGCCCAG
>JAWWEW010000165.1:61147280-61193355 GCA_035583185.1 Anabacerthia variegaticeps
CTCAGCCTGGAGAAAAGGAGGCTCAGGGGGGACCTTCTGGCTCTGCAAGTCCCTGCCAGGAGGGGGGAGCTGAGTGGGAATTGGGCTCTGCTCCCAGGGAACAAGGACAGGAGGAGAGGGAATGGCCTCAGGCTGTGCCAGGGGAAGGGGAGGTTGGACATCAGGAGGAATTTCTTCACTGAAAGGGTTGCTAAGCTTTGGAAGGGGGTGCTTTCCAAGGGAGGTTTGGAGTCCCTATCCCTGGAGGTGTCCAAGGAACAACTGGACATGGCACTCAGTGCCCTGGGCTGGGTGACAAGGTGGAGATCTGTCACAGGTTGGACTCGATGGTCCTGGAGATCTTTTCCAACCTTCATGATTCTGTAGTTCTATGAAATAATCACCATCAAAACACAGAAATGGAAGAGCAACAGCACAACCCCACCTTGTATCAGCACAAATCCATCACCATGGTCACAGCCATGCACCCTGACCTCAGGTAGGCAAGGACCACATCCATCCCACCCCTGCCACTCGGAGGATGTGACCACTGATACTCCACCTCTTAGGCAGGGCTGCATCATCCCAAGGTTACCCCAGACTCCTGTTTGCCCACCCCATGGCTCATCCCCAGCTGGGTCCATTGAGACTGCAGAGCAATCCTCTGCAGAGTGTGACTTTGTAAGGGTCAGGCACTTCCCTCGAGCAAACTTCTCTGCCTCCCTCTGAAGGTCACAGCTATAAATAGGGTCCTTCACGAGGCAGAAGGCCTGGCACAAACAGTGTGTAACCCTCTGAATGAGGGGGGTGTGATGGGAAGAGCCCGCTGCCCGCCTGCCCTGGCAAAGAGCACAGCCCTGTTTGGGTTTGAACACTCTGAGATGCAGCAGAACGAGCTGTTACCCTGGCTGAGGCCATTCCAGCTTATTTCATAAGTGACTTACACAGATGTTTTAAGGATTTATGTAAGGTTGGCTGAAGTCAAACACAGGTGTAAGAGATGAAAGGGGAATGGGAAAAATGCACTGTGATGATCATTTTTCCATTTCTCTATTTTTTTTTCCCCTGGCTGTTGATTCTAGTGCCCTTTCCATGCAATGTCTGTGCCGTGAGTCACAGAGGGGAAAAAAAAAAAAAGGAAAACTATTTTTATTTACTACCAGTAAGGAATGAGGTTTTACACAAAGCTGTGCTGTAGCTGTGCTCTCTTCTCCTGTTTCAGCTATCCAGATTATTTTTGCTCTACTACAGCTGCTTTTTGCTCACAGAATGTGCTGAGCAGACATTGCCACTCTGAGGAAGGGGAGAAAATTAAAGATGTAGAAACTCACTGCAGCCTGCTCGGTATTTGACTTTCCCAGGATGTAATAGTACATGAGACTCATGCCTGCCTGTGCCAGCCTGGCTTCTGGATATTTCCAGTGGTTATGGCACAAGCTTTCACATCCTCTTGTGTGGTTCTGGTGCTCGCCAAAATGGGACAACACAAAGCAATCACGTTGTGGTTCTTTAAGAGTCTTCACATATCACTTCCAACCTTCCCCAGGGCACTGCACGTGAATTTTGTCTGTGGAGAGAAAGTTCCACCTCGCAGCAGGTTCTCTGTCCCAACCCCACTTGGCACCCACCAAGGGAAGGTTTGGTGCAGGGGGATAGAGAGGAAAGAGCTCTTGGAGCCCCAGGGTGGTCCAGGGTGGGTGCCTTGGAGCATCCCTCTCCAAGGCAATGTGTATCCCTGTGCTGCTGGCGCCTGTCCGAGCAGGGGTTGCAGGATAAACACAGCCCAGCCTGCTGCTTTTCCAAACAACATGGAGTATCCCATCCCAGCCTGCTAATGGGCTCTCTGTTGACTCTAAACCTGCCTTGGGATTAGGTTTTAAAATAGCCCCCACAAATCCCCTGCAGGCATCTGTGATCCCATCTGAAAAACAATGACTCCCTCCCAGCCTTCCAGGTGCAGAGTCAGTGCTCCTTGGCACGCTTTGGACACATCTTGGGCACAGTTCGGGTCTGGAGCCCTCAAGGGGTGATGGGTATGTCTAGGGGATATGTTGGTGTCTCGTCTGTCAAACTCCCTGGGAGTGGGGAGGGTGAACAATTGACATGTGTTATTTGGGAGCATCAAAAGGGTGTCTTTAGCCCTGGATGGCCAAGGCACAGCGTCTGCCTTGCTCCAACCTCCATTTATGTATCCCTCCTTGGCATTTTGCATTCTCACCTTTAGGGAAAAACCCATTCTGTGACAACGCAAAGCTCAAGGAGGGAGATGGAGGGGACATTGGTCCTGGAAGAAGCTCACAGGAGAAGCAAGGGGGAAGACAGCCCAGCTTGTGGGCAAACCCACGGCAATCATTCCCCCCTGTTCATTAGGGAGCCTGAAAACCCCCAGGTGAAGGCAGAGCATCCCCATCCAGCCCGGCTGGCAGGGAGGGATGGAGGCACCGGCTCACGCAGCCCTTTGAAGGTCATCGGCGGAGGCAGCGCCAGGGGCTGAGCTCACATCTCCCGGCTCCCCAGCCAGTCCCTGACCCACAGGGCCATTTTTTCCTCTCCGTTCTGCCTCATTAGCACCAGTAAGCACTTCTGTCATCAGGGACACGCACACTCTGGTGGGGAGTGTAACAGAAATGCCTATTAATACATGAAATAATACTTTCCAGTTTTCAAGGCTCTCCGTGGCTGCCGCTCAGCAGCCCTGGCTGAGTCAGGCTCTTTTATTTACACCCTCAGCCCTGCCAAACCTGTTGTTTGCCATCGCCTGGGCTTGTCCAGAGCCATACCCGGCTGCTGAAGGATTGCCTCGAGCTGGCCATGCCTGGAGCCCCATATGGGGAGCCGGGAGCCGGCGATGCCGGTGGTGGAGCCGGCATGGAAGGAATAGATGGAAAGGGGCCATGGGCTGGGCTGATCACTTTGGGGGGAGAGGGGCAGCTTTGTAACAAATGTTTTGTATTAGCCCAGGATGTCTCCAGCCCCAAGCTGGGGGATCCATGTTTAAGCACAGAGCGGGGCCGGGCCCTCGCCCGGCGCGTCCCGGAGTTATTGCTCCATTCTCCTCACAACAATGTCGCACAACGGGACGTGTTTTATGGGGACATTAATCTGCACAGCAATGGCCTTGCTGCGTCTCACCACCCGAGGTGTGCAAGAGCTGCCTCTATAACATATACCCCAGTGGGTTTTATTGCTGTTGCAGCATAAATCCTGGGGTTTAGAGCCTTTTAAAACTCTCCTGTTAAGCTCTACTCCACCAGGTCCCAATCCAGAGGATGGTGGAACAAACCCAGACCTCCTCACCCTTATCCCAGCTCTCAGTTGACACAGGAGTCAGCTGGGGCCTTGGAGACATCAGAGGTGTTCTCCTGTATTTCCCATATGAAAGCAAGGATAAAAAAGGGATTTGGTATGTCCTTCCTTCTTTCTATTCCTGCTGCAGCCATTCAGATACTCAGTGCAATGAGTTTATCTTGCTGGCCAGGAGACCCATTACCAAGTCTGAGACCTCCCTGCCACCAACACCTGAGTTGCCATCACTTTTTGCAACAGTGAGATTCAGCTGGGAGGTGCTCCCCCCCTGTATCTCTAGTCCTTGATGAATCTATTCCTGGGAGGAGAGGGGTAAGCAGGGAGGGAAAGAATACTCTGCTCCTAAGAGGCATTTATATTGTCAAGACAGGAAAAAAAAACAAGGAAAAGCCCCAAAGTAAATAAATGTTCTGGTTGATGAAACAATGATGGAAACCATCAGGAATTCTTACCTGGCCTGTGTTCTGTCTATAAGACATCTTTGGCATCACCGTGAGCCACCCTGCCACAACACAGAGGTCCAAGCCATGACTCTGCTTTACAGCTGCAACTGCAAAAGCCCACCTGAGAATTGCCTCCCCAGCCTGTTTCATTTCATGTTCACCAAACTCCCTCCACCTGCAGCAGGAGGACAAGTGACACCTCAATGTGTGCCACCAAAGGGTCTTGTTTTCCCCTTCCGTGCCCGGCCATCTCCTTGTGGGAAGGTGACACACTGTGTCCATAGGAGACTGTGTTTCAGCTGCCTCACACTCTTCCTTGGTCCATCCTCTGCTTTCCAAAGGGACAACCCAAAGCCTTCCCCACACTGGAGACCTTCCCACTGAAAAGTAATTTCCATACTGAGGACCAACTTGCACAAACTCATTAATCCTGCACATCTTGACCCAGCTGCCACCCTTGCAAAGCTCCCCACTTAGCATTTGACAGGAATGTCAGCAATTCAGATGCTTAATGAAGCCAGGGAAGGGCTTGTCGCTCCAACAAGGCTAATGGCTAAATGTCCTGTCCCACTGTGCTCCAGGGAAAGCTGCCCTGTCCGTGCAGTGGGGACAATAGTGGCATCAGCCAAGGGGTGATTTGTAGATACAGAGGAAAGACTTGGTGTTAGAAAGGTGGTTTTGGAGGATTTGTTGATGTCCCATCTCTGGAAGTGTCCAAGGCCAGGTTGGACAGGGCTTGGGGTAACGTGGGCTAGTGGAAGGTGTCATTGCCCATGGCAGGCATTGGAACTATGTGGGCTTTAAGGTCCCTTCCAACCCAAACCATTCCATTATTCTATGACTTGACCACTCTGGACTTCCCAGGTGGTCAGGACAGACTTTTGGGCTCATGCCATCACACTAACAACAGCAGCAATGGAGACAGTAACAGTTTGCTTTGAGTCCTCTACGACAAACACTGGCATTAATTCTTGGCTGTTCTTTATCACACTGAAGGAAAGCTTTACAAAACAAACTGGTCACCCATTACACAAATCACCTGGTGACCCTGAGAGCAGAGGCTTCTTCCTGGGACAGGCATTAACTCTTATCCCAATATTTACCTTTAGGCTCAGAGAGGCCAACTCAAATTGTTAGGAAGTCATGACTTTTAAGACTATCTTTTTCATGTTTATGAGAACACCAGGGCCTCAGATTAAACCTCCCTTGGGCAGTGCCCACAGGAGCATATGGTTTTCTTCCTAGGACTTTCCATCCTGGAAGGACTGGGATTTGGTGACCACAAGTGGGGTCTCCAGTAGGCTGGTTTTGGGGAGGTGACCAGCCCAGAGGGGGGATGTTTTGTACCACCAGCCCCAGTTCTGGTGACAAGTACTAAAGTGGTGGAAAGAGATCTCAAAGAAGGACATTTTGGAGTAGGAACAAGAGGCAAGATAAATTCACCAGCTCCAGCTTGCATGGCTGACTGAAGAGAACAGAACTTCCACTGGCATTTTATCTGAGATATTAACAAAATCACAGTTTCTCTACACCAACACACTGGATTTGCAAAAGTCAATCCATGAGGAGCTTTCCTGATCATGGAGACTGGATTCAACCAAATGACGCCCCTCTGCTGTCCCCATCAGTTTTATGAGATGTTTTTTGAGGATCCTGTCGGACAGAGAGAATGTGAAACACATCTGATGGCTGAAAGCTTTCGTCAGGCTTTCCTCCAGATGCCAGTAAGCCTGGCTCTGTATTTAACTCTTGTTTAACAATACTCCTGTGGAGAGGAGCAGCACAGATCTTTTCCCATCCATTCTTGAAGGAGGTGTAATTGCCAGCGTCATGGAGAGATGTCCCATTAGCTTATGAGTACATGCTGCAGAGGGAACCTCAGTACAATAGTATTCAAGGAATGAGAACATTTCTCCCACTGCTGCCCCTTGGGATGCAGAGGAGTCACCATACAAAATGCAATTCTTTTCTGGCTGGAACAAAACCAGTCCTGAGCAACTGCAAGACAATAGATGGGCCCCATTGTCTCTCCTTGCTTTCAGGAGACATGTGTGGTGGATGTGTGAGGCTTTTCTTGCTGCACACTGAACTGGCAGCGGCACAGAGAGCTGAATTCTCCTCTGCTTTGTGTTCAAAGAGGATTTTGGAAGCTGAAATCTCAATTTAGCTGTGACCAATTAATGAAGGCCACCTTGTTGTACCAGTGGGTTAATGGAGATACGTGTTGCTTACCTGTTTTGGTTATCGGGGTAATAGAATTCCTCTGTCTCATGGAAAAGTCATTGACAAAGCAGAAAGGAAATGAAGCTGCTGTTGAATGATGAAGCTTTGCATGTTTAGTGGTGGGTTTGGCAGTGTTGGCTTGGTTAATGCTTGGACTCGCTGAGCTGAGAGGTCTTTTCCAACCTTAACAATCCTATGATTCTCTGCTTCCCACTGTTTTAGTTTTGGTCACTGGCCTTGCCCAATGACTGGGAAGATGACACTGTCCTGGCATCCAAATGGTCTCCCATGAACCATCTCACATGCATCCCACTCTCAAATGGCCACACCATCCACTTTGCCCTTCAGTATTTTGCCAAGTTTTCTTAATACAGACCAGAAAAACTGCAGAGAAAAATAGCTCCCAAGAGCCTCATCTTGCTCAGCAAGTGTGTCTCTGGTTTCTAAAGTAAAGAAAACCTCCAAGAAACAGGATAATATGAGGAGAGCTCCTTCCAAATTCCAGGCAGAAAGAAACTTGAGGCTTTGAGGTACAATAAAAGCTGTTCCAGCATATTTAACCAGGAGCAGGCTTGTAGGAGACCACCAGCACCAGGGGTGCAGTACTGAGAGCTGGGTTATCTTCACAGAAACTTCATCCACCTGATCCCTCCGGTGTTCAACAATGAGGATTTTTAAGTTCTCTTGGTCACCTTGGATAAATTCTTCTCCAGACCTTGAACAGTGGAGGGAAAAAGGATGAATCTGAATTAAGGAGATTTCTAACCTTTTGTTGCAGGGGAAGGGTCCTGTCTTTGCCCTCACAGAGCAAATGGTGTCAGACCAGTGACCACCCACTCACCCCACTGGGAAGGGCAGGAAGGAAAGGCACATGAGAGAGGTGTTACTGGAGCACCCGCAGGCCTGGGAGTGGTGGGGTGTAATGAGACCCTAAACCAAGCAGAACCTAAATCTTTGCAAGACACAGAGAAGGTTTTCCAAAGTCCTGAGACCTTCAAGGTTTCCCAGCATGGCCCAAAACCAAGGCCATCTCAACACGTCATCAAAGACCTTTGGTGCAAGAAGTACTAAGGAGGGTGGAGTCAGCCTTGCTTTATTATTGGCAGGTTTCTACCTCTTGCCAAAGCCAGGAGATTAAGCCCCAGGATATTTTGCTTCAGAGCTGGTTGTGACTGAAGCTGCATCTCCAGCCACTCTGGTCGGAGTCCAGCATCTTTCAAAGCCCAAGTTTGACTGGGCTGAGCTTCAAGAAGAGAAGTCACTGCTCCATGTTGTGCTCCCTGCAGAAGGTGGCTGCTCCCACAGTGCCTGGGATGCAGGGGCTGGAGAGGTGGATTGGTGGGGCACTTGTCTGTGGAGGAAGGGCTGTGTAGTTTTTGTTTAGTCTAGTTAGAAATGTCATACGTTATATATCCTTCACCATTTCTTCGTAAGACCACTTTGCTAATGGATATCTGCACCAGGAAACTCTTGTGGCTAGACAGCCAAAATTTTACCTTCTTCACTTTCAGCCCTTCCTTATAACGCTGTAATTCCTCAGGATTTATGTCATTCCAATATTTGTTTCATTCTCCCCCAGTTGCCGCTAGCCAAGCCAGTGATATTTCATTTATTTTAATCTTTCTTCCAGAAATTCCATTTTTCCAAGCTGAACCTTGGTGGCTTTTTTTTTTCTTTTTCTTTTTCTCCCTGGTGTTCATCTCCCTTGCCAAGGAAAGGCCAAGGCACTATTGCATTATATCCAAAGTGAAAATTCTTTTATTGGTGTGGTGCACTGGGCTGAAAGAAGATCTTGTCTCAACCAGAGCTGGACAACCACCGTGCCTTTTAACTTTGATAACCACGGCACAATCACTGAAACTGCTGGATCTGTCTCGTTTCTAAAAGAGAAAAAAAAGAATTCAATTGAGAGATTTGGGGGTTTTGGTATTGCTGAAACTACTCATATATAAGCACCAGCAGTGTCATGTAACACAGACAAATTACTATTTTGGGTGGAATAACTAGAAGGTCTATTATTTTGTTTTTCAGGAACATGTAGATCAGTTACATGTATTTTCTACTCATTGCCATTTATAATTTTGTGTATAAGGAGTTTAAACTCTGAGTTGTGCTGCCCTGTGTGGAGGGAAACACTTGGCTGAATAAATCTGAGACACTGTTACATCAGACCCACAGCAGGCAATTACTAAATATGGAGGGAAATTGCTTCATCCATCAGTTGATACATCATGTTATAATTATTTTAACATTAAAAGGAGAAAGATCAGTTTGGATAGGTGTGCAGTCATGTTAATAAATTATTTTTGGGTGCTTCCTACTCCATTTTCTCAGGGGATAAGATTTCTCCTTGAATTTTGCTTAAATGTTGGCCAACAGATCCATGCTTGCAAAATATTTGACTGGTCAAAGGAAAGGGGAAAATCAAGCACTGGTTATATTCTTAAGCATTTTTAAAAATCACTAAGTTACTTAGAGAATTAGAAGAAATAAAGATTTGCAAACCTCTCCATAAAACTGTGATTTTCTTTGTATGGCTGATTTTGCTCACTGGGAACTGAGTTTCCAGTAGGATATCATTTATTTATATTTTAAGTAGCATGTTGTTAAGCTGGTCTTGACAGTGTTGGGGAAAAAACAAAACAGATAAAACAGCATAATATAGGTCTGGTTTAAGCCACAAGAAAAAAGTCTTCTAACCCTTTTTTAAAACAGGTTTTACTTTTTTTTTGAGGTTATTTTACAACTCACTTTTCTTTTTTTTTTTCTGTCAGAAAGAGACCTCAGTGAGGAGATCTCACATCATGTTTTTGAGAAGTTAGACCAGTTTTCCTGGATAGACAGTCTTTGGAAAACTGTACAACGGGAAAGGACATTAATTACCTTTGCATAGCAATAACATGAATTCAATGCATTTGTTCTTTCTTCTGTAAACTGTGACTTTTAGGAAGAGTGTAACTACACCAAGATGGATATACCTGTGAAGGAGGCAGACCTCATAATTCCACAACTGGCCAAAGAGAGCCTTGCCAGAGAAGTTCCTGGTCCTGGCATCCTGGTGCAGCGTAATGGGGCTGGAGGTGTGATGGGGACCTCAGGACTTCCCCTGGTGGTGGCCCTGGGTGGGAGATGCATGCACAGCTCCTGAGCTCTGCTTTCCATGTCTGCCCAGAGCCGTGTGTCTGATTTTCCATCTCTTCCACCCTTGGGAATGGAGCCATTTCTCCTCTTGCTGCAGAAGGCTCCACGGCCCTTCCTTCTGGAGGAAGGAGCCCAACACACAGTCCTGCCCAGCCCTTGCAGACTTCCCTTGGCCCCCCAGCCCAGACCACAATTTCCCCCCTCATCTTCCTGGCCCTCCCCACAGCCCTGGTCCCTTTCATCTCCCGTTTCTCCTCCCTCATGGGCTACCTTTGATTTTCAAATGCTCATATTCCAGTCCCTCCTTCTCTGGTGGAAACTTTAACAAATGCACCAACATCTGCTATAGTTAGTCATCACACTTAATGTACAGGATATTCCAGCTGGCTCCACTCTCCTTTTATTATGTATTGGAAAGAGGTTTCATCTGTGCTCCTCTGGCTTGGCCAGACACACGCCCAGACTCACCTCCACGTGGTGTGGACACAGCTGGCCTTCCGTGGGGTGTCCCTTGGCCACTTGCCCATGGCATCCCCCAGCCCAGCACCCACTGCCCCCCAAGGCAAGACATGTCTGGGTTGTAAGGCCCTTCTCTGAGGACATATGATGTCCCATGAAGGCAGCCTGAGCTTGAGCAGCTGGTAGGTAGAGAGACACCCACTGCCCAAGGAATTCCTGGTGGCTGGAGAGATGATTCCACACCCTTGTTACCTACAGCACAGCTCCAAATCACCAGCCTGCATTGCAAGGGCTTCTGGCTTGGGGGTATGGCAGCATGTGATACCTGCAGGGTCTCCAGAAAAAATCATAAAAAGATCATGTTTGCAGGAAATCAGCCCCTTTCCAAACCTGAAGGCAGAGCTGCCATCCTTGTCCCAGGGAAGGTGCTCGGTGACTTGGCAGAAGGGACCCAAAATGGTAGAAACCCAAGCCCAAAACCTTCATGTCATGGAAAGCTGAGCCAGAATGAGCTCAGACACCACCACATGGGATTATTCCACAGCAGACTGAAAGCACAAAGGCTGCATGACTGCATTGTTTGGAGCTGGGGTTGTCTGGACCATCAGGCAGGTAAGGGAAGCTGGGAGTAGACAACACCGGGAAGAGTTCTTGGAGGAAAGGAGACCCAGCCCCAAGGAATAAATAAACATCTTCAATTACAAAAATAAATGACAAAAAAATCTGCTGTTTGGGTAAAAAATGATATGTTACCCTTTCTCTTCCAGCAAGTGTCCATCAGTTTTCTCACAGCACCATCATGGCCTTCAGCATGTCGAGTGTTGGGGTGAATTTTGTCCAGAAAAACAGGTTGCAAAAGTAAATCATCCCAAGATTGTTGCACAGAGAGAAAATTAAAACATGAAAAGGGGACTGAGGATTTAAACACTTCAAGGTGCAGGTCCTGACGTGGTGGCCTGGCCAGAGAATGAGCATCTGCAGTGTGTTTGAATGACATTACTCACATCAGGTGTGCCTTGAATTAAAACACGACAGAAACACACCGAGGCCACGAATATCTCAAAAAGGGCCCTGTGGCTGCTTTCACACATGATCTGTGTCCTCAGGAGTTTCCAGTCAATTCCCTTTGCAGGACAAGAGGTTTATTTGCCTTCCTAGATAAATACAGACCCATGTAGTTGCACTTGTTCCCCCGACAACACTTCACAAAAGGAGCATTTTTCTCCAGCGTTTGATGGTCCTCAGAAAAGAAATAGCAGATGGTTAGCACAGTTGTCGGGTTTTCTCTGATTGTGGGTGAAATTCCCAGGGCAGGAGGATTTCCAGCTGTTAATGTATTTTCCTCATTTTTGGTGTGAAATCAGTAAGGGTAGAAACTGGGCTGTGAAACTCCTAGACCTGCTACGGTTTGGGGTCTTCTGGTAAATGTTCTTCTGGGTAAATAAAAGCCGTGTTTTTCAGGAGACTTGGTGGCAGATCTGTGAATTCCTGATAAAATCTTTGTCAGTTGTGTTTCCTTTCATTGCCTGAGAATTTCCCATCTCCTTCAGAGACTAGTGGGTTGCCAGCACCACCACGAGGGTGGTGAGACCCTGGCACAGGTTGTCTCATCTTTGCCCCATCCCTGGAAGTGTCCAAGGCCAGGTAGGACGAGGCTTGGAGCACCCTGGGCTAGTGGAAGGTGTCCCTGCCCATGGCAGGGGGTGGAACAAGATGGTCTTTAAGGTCCCTTCCAACCCAAACCTTTCAGGCATTCTGATATTAAAGATAAAGGACAAGGGTGATCTAAACCCAGCGTCTTTAGTTACCAGACACAATTAAATTTATTCCACGTGATAAGAGCCAGACTCATGGAATTGGTTAGATTGCAAAAGACCTTTAAGAGAATCAAGTCCAACCACCATTGGAGTGTGACCACCATGTTAACAATTAATGTCCTCTAGTGCCACATCCATGTGTTTTTTGAACACTTCCAGGGATGGGGACTCTACCACTGCCCTGGGAAATTTCTCTCAATGCTTTGCAACCCTTCCTGTGAAGAAATTTTCCCTGACAGCCAATCCCAACCTCCCTTGCTGCAACTTGAGGCTGTTTTGTCTTGTCCTGTCCCTTGTTCCCCTGGGATCAGAGCCCGACCTCCCCCTGGCTCCATCCTCCTGTCAGGGGGTTGTAGAGAGTGAGAAGGTCCCCCCTGAGCCTCCTTTTCTCCAAGTTAAAGTGTGTGGTGGTTCTGTGAGGTCTGGGATCCCACCCTGGATCTGTGCTGGGCTTTGGGGTGCAGTGGAGGGGTACAGAGCAGGGGGTTTCTTGGCTGAGCTCAGGGTGGGATGTGCTGAAGGGGCTGGAAGAAAACCCATTTCTTTGTTTCAGAAGGCTGAGACTGTGGGATAACAAAATGATGGAGCTGATCTATGTGATCGATGAGAAAGGAATCTAAGTGGAATCCATTTAAGGTTAAGTTTGGTACTTTATATGTGAAATATTGACAATAAGTGGAGGAGTCATTCCCTTTAAAGAGAGTGACCTCATCACAAATGGAGCTCGAGATGCGCTTCATAAATTTCCCTGGTTACTGCAGGTGACAGACAATGTCTTCTAGGAAGTGGAGGATGTTCAAGGAAGCCATAAATAACTCCTGCACTGCTGTAACCACAGAGTTTGACATGACAGAATATAAAAGAATCCAGAGAAAATTGTTGGGAAATGGCTGATTTACCCACAAAGAATGTTAGATGTTCCTTCAAAAGAGCAGAAAGCATCTGAAACGCATCGTGGCAGAGCAAATCTTCCAGCACATTGCTGGGAATTCAAAAGTGAGATGAATTTTCACATGGCTAAAAAGATTTGAGGAAAATAAAGAGAACTCCATCGGAGGAAAGACTCATCTTTCCCTGAACTCATCTGTATTATGAACATTGTCTGACACTTTAAATCTGGTGAATGTTTGACAATCATCCAGTTTATTTTGGAAAATTGAGACAATTATTAATTCAGGTGTGCTGTGTAAGTGTCTCAGGTGACTTGATGTACTTCATTTCATTTGCTGCTTGAATTTAGTGCTGGAATGTGCAAATAAATGCAAGGGGAGTTTTATTTTTAGGTAATTTCACGCTTGAAATAGGTCGCTGACTAAATGCAGCCAAAGTGGATGTATTTTTTAAACAAATAACCTCAATATGCTCAGTCTGATACAGTTATCACTGCCTAAACTCTGGTGCATGAAAGAGCAAATCCCAAATATATGGAGATTTCCAATGTCCTTTAAAAAATAACAGGTTGATATGGTATGTGGTAGAGCAAAACCCAAGCACAGGAAGATTTTCAATTTGCTCCAAAAAAAGTAGAAAATTGATAACATTTGTGCCAAGCATTGCTGGGACTCTGCAAAAACACAGGTCGATTTCAGCCTTGCCCCTCTCTGAAAAGAAACACTAAATCTTCTCCACAAGGACACCGTACTTATTTAAAAACAAAGAAAAGGCTGCAAAACGCAGCTCTGTACCATAAATTTCTTCTCTCAGTAAAAGCAACCCAGCGAGGTCTGGAACGGGGACAAACCCACGCAGGTTTGGACCAGAAGACCTAAAGAGTGCCTTCCAACCCAAAGCATTCTATTCCAAGTTGAGAGGGGCAGCGACTGGGATGGGCTCAGCCTTTTGCTGGTGTAAATCAGGGTAAAGCTGCTGATCTGCACCAGCTCCTGCCTCCCTCCTTGTCTGAGTGGCCGCGCCGTAATTCGAGCCGGCGTGTTACTGTAATTAAAAAAATACACAAACGACAGAATTTGACTCAAACCCCACCATCCTTCATGGTTTACATTTCCTACAGAGGGAGTGAACTGGTAAGATGTCCGTGTTTATTGGTTTCCTTCTTTGTGCTTTTACAAGTATTTTTCTCTTTGATGATCTAAACCATATGTCGAGGTACTTTGGAGGATTATTTTATCAGTTCCTCCGCAGGACGAGAGAAACACCAGGGCAGAGCCCATAGGTTTGCACACATCCCCGCCACTAAATCATCCCCTGGTCCCGAGCAGCCAAGCTGCCACATTGACAAATAGTCCGTGTCACATTAATTTAATTCTGAATCACTCTGAGACATCGTTTTGTTACAAATATAAATTTTGTGGTGTAATGGAATGTGTTAAGCCTTTAACAAATGAACATTTAATGGCCGCTCATGAGAAAAACATAAATAATCTGGAATAAAATTAGCAGGGTTGGTAATGAGAGGATGGAGCAGCGTGGCCTGGCCCCACTTCCCAGGGACAGGGACAGGTGGGAGCAGCATCCACCTTTGCTCCTTCTCTTTGGTGCCTTTGACTGGGATACAAAGGCCTGAACTTGACATAAACCCCCTAAAATTTAAAAAAATAATCTGTTGCTCCATTTCTGGCAACAACATGGAAAAACACCTGTCCTTCCCTCTGTTCCTCTCTACTTTTAATTTGCTTTGCTATATGTTATTATATATTATATTACTGCATATTATGTTATTAGGTATTGTTATTATATATTATACCACTATGTATTATGTTATTTTATACTATTTTATTATATGGTGTATTATTATTATATATTAGAACAATATATTCTAATACATTATGTTTTTGTACGATTATATTATTGTATTATTACTTAGGGACATGGTTTAGAGGAGAACTTGGCACTGCTGGGTTAATGGTTGGACTCAATGATCTTAGTGTTCTTTTCCAACCTAAATGATTCTCTGATTCCATGATGCCTTTCATTTATTCCCTTCCACTAGTAGCTCAACTCCATTGATGTTCCATACTCATGAAAAAACCCTTTTCTTGTTTTTTATACATATATATGTGTGTGTATATGTATTTTTTTTCATTAAACCACTCCTATCAATTATTTTTTAAATTTTTCTTTTCTTATCGAATAACGATTACTTTTTACCTGACTCTTGAAGGCATTACCTGTAAGAGGCAGTGACTTTCCAGGCTGTTCCAGCCTCTCTGGACTCACCCACACACCATTTTTTGGGGGAAGCTGCAGCCTCAGCGTGCAGGAATGGGGATCTGCTCGTCCCTGGGTCAACTTGAGGGCAAGATGTTAAGCACAAAAGTGTTGCATGATTAGTGGCAGTCACTGGAAAGAAGTTTTAGTATCTGTGACTATAGGCAGTGTGTGGACTTCAGCCAAAAGGCTCTCTTTAAATATCCAAAAGTATCCCTAAAATTGCAAGCCTTGGGAGACCACGGCACTCCACGACCTGCCAAGAAAAACAACCCGTAGAGCATAAATCTGAAACAATCACTTATTGCAGCCATGAAGGGCCTGAATGACAAAACACTTACCTAAAGGCTTTTTATTTGCATTAACATTCAGTCAGGAATGATCTGAAATCCTCACTTTCCCCTTACATGTGTGTATCCTAAGGGCTCCTGGATGGCTCCTGGGTGGGAATTCCCATCTCTGGGGTTAATCAGACTCATTGCTGATGGGGACATGAAAAAGGGGACATAAAAAGGGACATAAAACCACCCCATGTGCCCCTTGGTTTCTCTGTTATTTCTCTTTTCTTTGCACCAGGGCTGGCAATTTGCACGTGGCTAAAGCATTTCCCTGGGCTTGCCCCGAACATCTGAATGCAGGGGTGACCCCTCCTGGTTTTTAATTTATAATGGTCAAAATTCACATGTGTTTTAGTTGGAAATCACCCCAGTTCTGCTTCCAGCCTCTCTATGTATGGTACAGAGACCTGGACAGAAAGGTGGTCCTGGTTCTGTTCCTGCTGAATACCCCCAGCTCCCACTCTGGGTTTCCCTTCCTGGAATCATGGGATGGTGATATGTTCTCAAGCCTCACTGTAAATCAGCGAATCTCTCTCCCAAGGATTTGCTCACGATTTGAAAATCTGACTTGAAACAATCGCCTTTCCCCCAGGGCACCATATGCAACTTCAATATATTAGTGGCGAAGGAAAATATGCTGCGCTTGGCGTTTACAATTCCCACTCTAATTTACCAGACAGGTGTTTTTGAGGAACAGCTCATCTGGCAAGAAGAAGGAGGGTCACTGGGTTGGGGCTTTTTGGGATTTTTTTCCTCCCTCTTATTTTCATTAAGGGGGGAAGGACTTGCAAACAGCTGGTAGAAAGAATTGCTCAGGGGAAGGTTGTCCCCCACATGAATGGATGCAGGGGAGAGGGTCAGGAGAAGATGGCAGTGCTTGCTTAGAATTTCAGCCAATATTCCTGACTTTGTATGAAACAGCTTCCTGGTTATCAAAGGTGACCACTGAACCAGACTGCCAGGACCCTGGCTCTGGAGAGCACCAGGATCTTGCTTTCCCCCTGAGAAACAGCCTATTTTTGAGGCTTTCTCCAGCATAAGTAACAACTTTGCTGGTCCTGAAACTTGTGACTTGCATTGCTGCCAGCCAGCCAGCAATTCTCTCCCTTAGAGGGGAAAAATTATATAAAAAAAAAAAAAAATAAAGAGAGAGAGAAGAAAAGAAGAAGAAAAAAATGAAGCTAAACTAAATGAATCCTGTTCTGAGAGCTAAATATGGTCAGGACATCTGTGACCTCCCCCGACTTCACCCTGGCTGAGCGAGGACAATAGCTGCCATGTGCCACCCTTTGTTGTGGAGCCTGGAAAAGATTCCTAATCCCAGAATAACGCGGGCGTGCACCCATGCACGTAGGCACACACACACACAAACCCACACATGAGCGCTGCTGAACTTCCATGTCTCACCCCGAAGGGAAGAGCTGGTGAGAAGGGCTGGGGGGATGAAAGAGCCCCCCCTTTGCTCCATAAACCCGTGTGTACACCAGGGGTTTCCTTTCGTCTACAGATGTCCATTCCTAGTGTTACAAGGTGCAAATTCCGAGGTTCAGCAGGCACTGGGAGCTGTGTTCTCGTGTTGAAATGCTGGTATGTGGTCCGCGTGGCTCTGATCTCCGGAGTTTCCTAGCATGACATCTTTCATCATCATCATCAAGCCAGAGGACGCAGATACATGTGGCCACCAGATTCCCTTCCAGCGTGAAGACGGGCCTCTTTGACTCCCCTCTTTCCCCCTTTAAAGCTGCTCTTTCCCACCTCCACGGGATACCTGGACTCAGCACTGAGCCAAGAAAGTCCTCTGAATAAGGGCACATGCCAAAAGGAGGGTGTTGGGACCAGCAGGGCTCTAACCTCTCTCTGCCCCTCTTTGAAGGGGATGGGTGAGGGTCACCCCACCAGCCCCCACTGCTCGGCTCATCTTGCCCAATGTCAGGAAATGGTGGTCTTCTCCTTCATTTTTTGGGTTTTTTTGGAAGGAAGTGGTTAACTCTTCCTTCACCGCCCCACAATGTGATTCATTTGCAAATGCCCTCTTCAATCAAGAGCAAGGAGACCACAGAGATGGCTTGTGTGGGAGGGAAGCGGGCTCGGTGGGAAGCCCATGGAGAATGGCCACGATCCCCCATAGTGGAAGACCCCCTACCATGGATACTCCCTGTTAAAGCCATCCCGGCCACCCCACTGCCCCTGGTCCCACAGGTGCAGGGACCCCTGTGGGGGAGATCTCCCTCAAGGGCTATCACTTGCCTTCAGTGGATGTTTCTGATTCACATCAAAGTGGAAGCTGCAGCAAGTGTGCGTCAAGTCAGCTTTGGCAAGTCTCGTGGCCCTCCCTTTTTTTTTTCCCCCTCTTTTTTTTTCCCTTCCTTTTTCTTGTCGCCGCTCAGCCCTGCAGAATGTAATTAGAAAATGAGCCATTTATAAAACAAATGTTTCCGGGAGAAACTCCCCTGAACACCCTTGTCATAAAATTATTGAACGCAGCGTCAGAGAGCGCTCAGGATCCAAAATTTCCTCGGGGCTCACCCCTATCCATTATTCTGTCGCTGCTTCAGCTGGGCGGTGACATTTTACTGGCGGCACCCTGTTCCCCTCCGAAGGAAATCGGCCTTTTGGCTGTCGTGTTAAACCAACACTCTGCTCCCTTGGTGACCTCCTCCTCCCTCTGCTAAAACCATGGTGTGGATGCCATGAGCCTGGTTTGTCTCTCACTCCCCTTCCCAGCACACCCAAAGGGACAGGGGGGGATGATGTCCCCACACCCCACGTACCGGTGGCATTCCCAGGGCTGGGTGAAACAGCGTGACTTCCACAGCTGGGATGTGCCCTCCTTTCAAGAGTTCTCACAGTTTCTGCTCAAGGTAAACACCTGGGGCTGGAACATCCTGTATTTCACCCTCCGCTGGGACTCAGTTCCCACTGGAGCACCATATAACTCGCCAGACTTTCCAACACACCCCACAAAGTGCTTTGAGATCCCTGCCAGCTCCCTCTCTGGTCTCCTGACGTGGTCCAAGAGGCAGATATTAATCTTAACAGCTATATGCTGGCTGGTCCCTGGTTGCCTAAGAGATTCTCCCTGAATTTATTTATTTGGATTTATACAAAAGAGCATAAAAAGTGGAACACTCCTCCCAGACTCGAGGCTCACCAGCCATAAATTACAAAAACAACTACAATGAAACCACCCACAGCACCTCCTGCCCCTGACACGACTGTTTTCCTCCAACACCCAGCAGTGTCCGGCTTCTCCACGTTCTCCACAGCATTCCTGCATGGAGATGTCAACTGCAGGTGGCCCAAGGACAGGTGCTTTGGGAAGTCCTGTCCTCGCTCCTTCTTCAGAGCTACTGGGGGTGGCACTTCTTTAAGAAGCAGAAGGAGAAGCTGATATGATTTCCAGCAGATAGGATGACTTCCTGGCACTTTTAGAAGTCCGCATGGACAAACCTAGTGGGAATTCACACAGGGCAAGGTTGGCCAGAGAGACCTCAAGAGGTCTAATCCCTGCAAATCTTCTCCTCCACCTCATCTATCCAGACATATGGCTAAATAACTCGTTCTTGAAAGCCTCTGGTGATGGAGTTTCCACCTCCTCCCACACAAGGAATGCCAGTTCTCAGCCTTGGAAAATGTTTCCCAAAGTCTGACCTCAGTCACCCTTGCCCTGAGCCTAATCACTTTATATGCTTGCCCCAGCAGACACAGAGGACTGCTTCCTATCTCCCATCCAGCAGAGAAATCCAAAATACTTGAAGGCTGTTATCATGTCTTCCCTCTGTCTTCTCCTCTCTAGACTAAACAACCCCACATTTTTCAGTGTCTCCTCGCAGGTCGTGTTTTCTAGAGCTCTGCTCCTCTTTGTTCTTCTCCTCTGGATCCTCTCCAAGGACTCTGCATCTTTTCTCAAGTGTTGGTGCCAAGAGCTGGATTCAATATCCAGCCGAGGCCTTCCTGGAGCTGTGTGGAGCAGATGGATAACACTGCATGTCTTCCTGCCCAGCACTGCAAGCCTGATGTCTGTTCTGCCCTCAAAATCAGAGCACTGCTGACTCCTCTTCAGCCTGTGACATGCTGTGCCCTGCTCCAATGCCCCCAAGCCCCAGGCAGGGTCTCTTCTTATCAGCAGGCTCCTCCCTGGTTGAAGGTTTTTTGGCTTTGCTTTAGCAATGTAGGAGCAATCCCTGGAGGTCTGAGTGCCCTGGGACCATATTCTTGCTGAGGGAAGGAAGACAACCTATAGCTCCTTAAGCATAATGCCATGAATTCACATTCTCACATTCCTGGTCCAGTGGAAGGTGTCCCTGCCCATGACAGGGATTTGGAATGAGATGGTCTTTAAGGTCTCTTCCAACCCAAACTGTTCTGGGATTCTATGATTTTGCTCAAAACACAAAAGGTTTTGACCCAAGAAGGTAGGAATTCTCCCAGGCCTTGTTTCCCTCCCTGGTGCACCCTGGTGCTGTGGATGCCACATTGACTTGGTTTTTGAGATCATGCTCATCCAGCTCACTTTCCACACCATGCCAACACATCTTAGGGGCTACCTTCAGCCCCAGGATGTGAAGACCCCTTGGATCCTGATTGTTCTTCCTTGCAGACTTGTCCTTGCCTTAGACAGCTGTGAATAATGGAACATGGAAAGAGGAGTGTGATAGGATGGCCCCAGTGGGTGAAACCCCTTATCTCCAGGCCCTGATGCCCAGGCAAGTTCCCAGCTGGGACCAGGTGACACAGTGAAGTTCATGTACTTACTGTGCTAGTTTTCAGGGTCCGAGCTGAAAGTGTGACAGGGTCCATCAGCTGTAGGTGACCACATGGTCTAAAAAATCATAGAATCATCTTTTAGGTTGGAAAATACCTACAAGAACATCTAACCCAACCCATGATCAGATAAAAAGAAGCGTTATAGGATCACTGGGTAACTTGGGCTGGAAGGAGCATCAGGAGGTCTCTGATCCAACCTCTGAGCTCAGCTCAGGTTGCTCAGAGCTTTATCCAGTCATTCACAGAACCTTCCAGGGATGGAGACCACCCAGACTTTTTGGGTCACTTGTTCCAATAGCTCACTGTCCTCAGGAAGAAAAAGGTTTTTCTATTATCCAGAAATTATAGGTACAGATTACGCTCAGTGTATTCTCTGTGTGTATTTGTGCAGTCCTAAAACCCAGACACAGGCCTAAACCAACCCTAAGACCTTAGTCCTAGCTCTGCTGATCCTTCTGCTGTCGCTTCCATCCAGAGCACCGTCACACAGTGGGATTTAGTGAGGGATGGGGATGTGCATGGTGCAGTAGGACCCACCACGAGCAGAAAGATGAAGCAAAGACAGTGCACTGAAGGCATCCAGTGAAACTCAGCTGATGTGTGGGGCTACCCCACAAATGCAGCCTTGTGTCTTTGGAGATGAAGCCACTTCACTGATGGGTGTTGGTGCATGTTCTTGCACGGTGGGGTCTGGTCCTGGAGGGGGTCTTCAGATATTGGGGCTCTGAGCATCCTAATCTAGTAAGCGACCTAATGTAGTGGGTGGCGTCCTGACCACAGTGAAGTGATTAGAACTTGGTGATCTTTTTGGTCCTTTCCAAGCCAACCATCCTGGGATTCTACGATATTGCTGAGATTACAGAAAATATGCAGTTTCAAATAGAGATCCAGGCTGAAGTTGAAGCTGCAGGTGGAGTAACACCATTACGGAGATGTTGGACTCATCCCAAGCCCCAGGAGCTAGGGTCAGAAAAATCAGAATTACACTGAAATGGGAAAGAAATCCAAGCCAGCCCAGGGTGTGTTCATTCAGGATATTCTTTCTTTAACTCTGCCCTACAGTCAAGAAATAATGACGCAGTTATAACTCGAGCATGGTTGTGTTTGTAGCCCTTGATTAGATTCAACTAATTAGATTCAGCAAAAGTTTTTCTTTCTGTCTTCTGTTTTCCTTTATGGCCTTTCAAGTTACGGTGTCATTTTGGGTGGGTGAAGGCTGCCAAGCAGTTAACAAACCAACCAGCAAATTCTCAGAGAGATCATCTTATCCTGCCCTGTGCTGTTCCCAGAGCAGAGGGCAGAAACAGCTGGACTGTATCCAGGCTTACTGATGGACCCAGAAAACTGCAGCTGTGAAAGAGCAGGAGAGATGATGATTATTTTTTGGGATTATTGGTTTTTTTTCAGTAACACGCTGCTAAGGGATGTTATGATTGATTTTTGGTCCAAGGACTATAGGGGTGGAAGTTCCAGTCCCACTGGATCCAAATGGAGAAACCACCTGACTCTGACACACCAAGGTGGACACTAAAAAACAAAACATTGTCCATGAGATAGGAAACAAGGTGGTGCTGTCTCAAGAAAGCCTCTTAAGCAAGTGTGGCTGCACTCTGTATTCCAGAGAAAAGCAGAGTTCAGGAGAAAATAAAAACACCTCAGTGTTTTGCCGTGGCTGATCAAAGACATCTGGGAGTTTTAAAAGAAAACCCAGCAAGTTGCTGCAACTGATAAAAAGAGATTAGTGCAGAGCAATTTCCTTGGAAAGAGCCAGGAAACCACAGAATACCAGAGAGAAGGATCCACCCTGAGGTGTCCTGTCCATATCCATGGCTGACTCCAACAAATCAGAGAACATTCAGAGTTGGAAGGGACCCACAAGGATCATCCAGTCCAACTCCTGGCCCTGCACTGACACTTCAACAATCCCACCATGTGCCTGAGCCTTGTCCAAATGGTCCTTGAGCTCTGGCAGGTTTTTGGGACCACTTCCCCGTGGATCCTGTTCCAGTGCCTGACCACTCCCATGTCGAATCTGTTGCAAACTGCACCAGCACAGAGCCCAAAGCCAAATGCTAAGGAAAGTCAGGGCACCCCTTGGGAACTGTAGGGCTGCTTAATATGTCACAGCAACAGCTGTCCATGCTAGATCCATAACTCAGCACGGATGGTGGCCACCAGTGCAAGATAAACTATTTATGGGAGGCAGGAGCAAGTGGAAGCGACAGAAATCGAGCTCCTTGGTCTCACTGAAAGGTGCAACAGCTACATGGTCTCACCTGAGGGCTCACCAGAAGAAATGTTTGATTTGCTGAAAGGCCAGTTTGGTGAATGGAGCCCACCAGGACCTCCAGAAGTAGGAGAGGGGCTGAAAGGATGAAGTCAGCAGGAAGCACAAAGGGGAGGGAAACCAGCCTTGCCAAGGAAATTGCAGGAGAAGTGATGGCAACAGCAGCACTGGCTCCAGCTCCTCAGCTACCTTTTAAGATGGGAAAGGAGGAAAAGGGAAGGAAGATGTCCCCAGAAGAAGTGAAGGTTTGGCACTTATGGGGCTGTGGGCTGCTCAGGTGTTATTGCAGCAGGTGTAGCAATGGGGTGATGAAGTTTGGCCTGGTAATGTCTGAGGATTCCTTTTAGATGGATCCAGGGCTGAGGCACATCCCACCTCTCCGACTTGCACTCCTTGCAGATGTGAAATGACTTGGCAATTGTCTACCTCTGCTGGCCACACTTGGGACACATCTCTGCGGTCACCTGCATTTTAGGGCACTCTGAAATCTGTAATCAGTGTCCTGCCAGCCAGAGGGACCATTCTGTCACCTCTGTGAGGCCAGGATGGCCACCTTTCCCACCCCTCTGACATACATCTGTGGTGGTCCTCACAGAGCCATCAGCGAGACCTGGGCACATGAAAGGTGTTTTCTCCTCTTTTGCAGCAGAAGAGCACTGATTTCTGCCCACCAACTCCACAGGCAGCCTGAGAGGACTGGATGTTACCTTGCTACTAAAATGACACCTTCTCTACATAACCTACCACATTTAAAATCAATTCCAGACCCCTGAAACTGTGACGCTCACTCAAACTCCAATATATTTAAAAAACCCATTTTCTGTTCTCGATTTTTTCTGAGTCTTGAAGGGGATTTCAGGTTTTACACCTTGTTGGAGAAAAGCTTTTAAACACTGAAATTCTCAGTCAGCTGACTCCAAGAACTGGGGTATGAGAAATACCACAGAGATTGCAATAAAATCGTGTGAGTTGGCAGTTCTGCCCCTCTTCAGGCTTTGCTCAGAGCACTCAATATCAGATCTGTATTCATAATAATACCAAAAAAGTTAGAGCACTCTTCAAGTACCTTTAGAAGGAAATGCTTCATCCTTCTGCCAAAAATGGACAAGGCAGATCGTGCTTTCTCTAACCTGTGCTCCTCTGCTTCTCTGTGGAAAAGGCCTCTTTGGTGAGGCATCAGCTCAACAAAACCTCCTTGTGCCAGTGTGTGCATCTGAAATGGTCCTGCAGGCAGTTTTGGCACTGAGGTGAGACCATTGTCCTGGGTGGTGTCTGCCATGGGTTTGAGAACAACTCGATTCCCCCTGGATCACAGCACATCTCACAATCAGATTAATAAAGATGAATTGGATGTAGGTGCTGGCTCGAGGCCAAATTGCATTAATATTTGTGGATGTGATGTGGCTGCCCCATCCCTGGAAGTGTTCAAGGCCAGGTTGGATGGGTGCAATGGAAGGTGGCCCTGCCCATGGCAGGGAGTTGGAACTATATGGTCTTAAAGGTCCCTTCCAACCCAAACCATTATGGGATTCCATGATTCTATGATTTCCACACCCAGCCTTACTCCAAGCACGGCAAGTTGGCACAGGAGGTTGTCAGTCCCAAAACAACAACAGACAGGAAGAAATGAAGGTGGCTTTGATCAACTGAGCTAATTTTCCCAGAAAGAGCAGCAGGGGGGATCTCTCAGCCAGGACCAGCCACTGGGAGACCCATGGGTGCTACCTGGATCAGAGGGTAATGCCAACAAGAGGCATTACCTTGTCTCAGATGCCCACGTGGATCTGGCTGAGTGGAGATGAACCATGGAATCCCAGAATGGTTTGGGTCAGAAGGGACCTTAAAGCCCATCCAGTGCCACCCCCTGCCATGGGCAGGGACACCTTCCACTAGCCCAGGTTGCTCCAAGCCCCGTCCAACCTGGCCTTGGACACCTCCAGGAATCCAGGGGCAGCCACAGCTTCTCTGGGCAACCTGTGCCAAGGGCTGTATCCCAAAAGATCACAGAGATGTCCACGTGCACTTTGAGGGTGAACTCCTCACTTGGGCAAGGAGATGAGCTCTCCTCCATAGGGTTTTGCAGGGAAATGTTTCCCTCAAGCATAGCAGGGGGATATATTACTATATATTACTACAGGCTAGCAAGCCCCCTAAAACAGTAAAATACAGCTGAAGGGAAGATTATACTGGGAAGGGAATCATATGGCTGGCTGGGAAATGCAGGGCTTTGAAAGGGGATGGGGCGGGACAGGAAGAACATTCCTTTCTCACTACAAACGCCTTGAGCCACTTGGGAAACATCCGACAGGGCTGCCCGCTCACACCCTGGGGCCGGCAGGGATGTCCCGCTCGCCGGCAGATGCTGCGCTGCGGAGAGAGCCGCAGGCTCATCCCAGACCACCACCAGAGAGGGAGAGCCAAGGGATGGGGTGCCCGGAAAGAGGCAGCCTGAGCCCCAGATGGTGTGGCTGGAAGTGTACTGGGTGCAGGTGGCTGCAGGCAGCAGGCTCACCTTGGCTGCAGCTCAGAGCTGCCCTGCTGAGTGTGTGGAAGAGGAGGGAGAGGGGAGAGTTTGGCATTTCCATGTGGTGCTCACTGCCCTCTTTCCTGGGAGGATGGGGAGAAGCTTTCGCCACAAACAGGGTTATACTGCAGGGCACAGAGGGTTGGCACCAACCTCAGGGCAGGTCTCCTTTCCACCACCTTGTTGCTCATCCCCCTGGCACTGCCTCTTCTCTGTTGTGCTTTTCTTGTGTCTATTCTTCCCCGAAATTCTGATTTATCGTCAAAAGCAGGGTTTGTGGCTACATGGAGGTTATTAAACCCCTCCTGTGCATCTCCATGATCACAAAGCCATCACTGGGGATGTCAAGGCCAGCCCAAATGACCATGAGAGAGTCACAACTGCTGAACCAGCCCCTGTTCCCTGCATAACCCTTTACACTGACTTCTACAGACACCCAAAACAGGGACCCAGCCCTGCTCCCACACTGGCATTCAGTGCCCCCAAAATTGGCACCAGGATAGACCCATCCTGCAGTGGGCTCTTTTTTGTTCTTATTTACAAAGGGCTGGCTCTTCCTTTTGATAATTATCAACCACCCTTTGAAGTCATTTGCCTGCACACATGTTTGCTGCTGCTTCGAGACATGTTTTTGTCCCAAAGTGCTGAGGACACCCATGAAGAATCACGGTAGGGAAGCAATGCTGCTGCCTCCTCCCTGGCACAAAAAGCACAAGGGAAAGGTCTCTGCCCCTTCCCAAACCGGGACTAAACTTCCAAGTGACAACAGAACTTGTCTCCTGCAGGGGTGATATTGAGAGAGCTCTTCTTGTAGAGAAACTTTTAATGTCCTGAAGCCAAGGAGACTCTGAGGGGGGGCAAAAAGCCTGATTGCAGCAGGGATGGGAGCAGGGTTTCATGGATCAACATCACCCAGGGCCAGGCTGGGTCCAGCATCCCCAGAGCTCAGCCTTTCCCACACCTGCAAAAAGCCACTGCAGAAGGTGCAACAACCCCCAGCGGGGATGCAGGCAGAGCACATCTCAGCCTTGGCAGGCAAGAGATATGGAGCAGAATTTCCCCCTTTCTTTTCTCTTCCCAATGAGAAAGGAAGATTTTTGGAGCTGGTGGAAGAGGTGTGATAGTTTAAATCAACACTTTGCTGCTAGCACTGCAGAAACCTGTCCTGCGCGTTATCTGGTCAACAAACCGTGCTCTGAGAAAGAAAGGCCTGTGTATAAAAGCTCCTCTTAACATTCACCTCCTCAAACATAGCAAAACATGTGCTAGAAATAGATGCATGAATGATCGAGTCTGTTTTGAGTCTCCTCTCTTCAACAACCAAGGAAATCCCTACGTACAAACATTTAAACTGGACCATCTGGAGCGCAGTAATTTTATCTGGAAGATCCACATCAAACAAACCTGCAGCTCAGCCCAAGAAGATATACAAATACTTCCCCAAGGAGACCCCAGTCTTACCACTCGGGTGCCAGGAGACCTGTGATTTAAAAGAAAGATAATTCAGCATCTCTTTATCCACGCCTGACAAGTATTCCTTCAGAGGGCATTAGCATGAAATTATCGCTCTTAATCAAACCCAAAGTAAAAGAGATTTGTTTCAATTATTTGACGCAGGCCTCGAAATACCTGTTTTTGAATTTATAGCCCAGAGAACCCCATGCATCATTTGCAGGCAGGACTTTACCCGAGAAATTTCACTTTGGTTACACTTTTGCTGTGCAGCTGAATTGCTAAAATAAGCACCCGGCCATATATAGCACAGTACATTGGCACTCACAGCGGTGGGGAACGACTGGATTCAATTTTCCATGGAAGATGACAATTAAAATTGCTTTCTTTGGTATATCCCATCCTTTCTGTTGTTTTTTCTGTGCTCTCCAAGCGCAGAGTAAATTTAGGAGTCCGAGCTCCTTTTCCTTCAAAATCTCACTTCCAGTTTCCATCTTATTAAAGACATGACTTAACTTTAATGTGTGTAACATAAACGGTATCGTAAAGAGGAAGAATTAAAACAGCATGGGAACACTGGTAGTTTCCAGAGGGGGGAAATGGCATAGCTTATTTCCTTTTGGGTTGTTGTTGTTTATCCAGCGGATAAACCTCGGCGTTCCCGCTCCTACCGAACGCTTCGCCTGCCTTGCAATAATTGGGAATTCCACGTTTTGCGAAGCCATTATGTTATATCCACAAATAATCCATCTTGTCAAGTCCATCTCGTCCGTCGAAGATAAAGTTGGAGCTGAGTCACTGCAGACATCTGGAGAAGGTTCATTACTTGTAATTGCGAGCCCCTCTGTTAATGCACCCCATGAGAAAGGAGCTGACAGGCTGCATATTTCTGCAAACTGTTCCCAGAAAGAACCAATTTCCTGACTTCCATGTGGTGTCAATAATATAGGCATGAGATGGAGCAGTGCTTATGAAATATTAAATCTGCTTACAGGACCCAGCTATAAGCAAATTCAGACCACCTGGGAGATGGAGGTTTGCACCGGGTATGCAGAGTTTGGCACTCACCTGGTACATGAGACCGATGGGGTTTAATCTACACATTTTGGCTTATTTACCACAAAACTTCCTGACAGTAGTGGAGGGGGGAGGGAAGAAAAAAGGCAGAGGGTGGAGGGGGTAAAACACATTTCTTCACGTTTAGGACTCAAACCTTTCAAATCACTGACATTATTAAATTTACTATCACAAGCAGCCAGAGATCTTATTATTCATCGTCCGAAAAAAAAAGAAAAAAAAGGCTGATATTTCATGGCTTTGGAGTTAGATCATTTTGGTGCGTGCCAACGAAAACAAAGCATTAGTGTTTTGATGTTTCAATATAATGATTTAATTCTCTCATTGATATTAGAACCCAGAAACACAACAAACACGAAGCCCCCTTCAAAATCCTCGAGTCGGAGCAAAGGCTCTTAAATCACCTCGGCGCTCCGACCTCCCGTTCCACAGCATGCATTTTCTGCCAGGGACTCTGCAAAGAGGGGGTCCTTCCCAAACGTGCAGCATGACAGTGCTAACCTGCTTTTGGAGAGCTCGCCTGTGTAAATTGAAAAACATCTGGGCTCTTTCTGCTGGCAAAAGCGGCAGTTCTTTGACCTCAGAGCAGAGCCGTCGACTTGAGCTCCAAACGGAGCCTTTTCAGCAATTCCCCCCCATTTTTCCACTCTCTGGGCACTGCTCCCCAGGAGGAAAACCAGCACTCTGGGAGAAGACAGGCACATGGAGCCATGGGAAGGCACCCATTTTAAAGGCATTAGTCCACCACCTATGTTCTACTCCCCAGTGTTCAGGGCTGGGGATAAGGAGTGGTCTACATTTTTTTCTAGCATGAAATAAAAGACAGTTTCCCTCCAAGGAAGATGAAGGGAAGAAGCAGGAGAGAAACAGACTTTCAAGAGAGCAAAAGGAAGATGCCAGCAAGCCTAATGGGGACATTCTGCTCTGTGCTGCATAGAATATCATAAAATCTTCAAATCAAAATCACAGAATGGTTTGGTTTGGAAGAGACCTTAAAAACCATCTTGTTCCAACCCACTGCCATGAGCAGGGACACCTTCCACTAGACCAGGTTGCTCCAAGCTCTGTCCAACCTGGCGCTGAACACTTCCCATGCCAGGGCCTCATCACCCTCACAGGGAAGAACTTCTTCCCAAAATCTAATCTAACCCTGCCCCCTGTCAGTGTGAAGCCAAAACCAGAGGTAAAACATCACGTGGGACTTAATAGCAACACCTGCCAGGAGGAGAAACTGTCCAAGATGATGGGGACAGGCCCCAGAGGTGGTGGAAGGTTGGAGAATGCACATGGTCCTGCAGTCCAAGAGCTGAGACAAGCAGAGTCATCCCAGGCTGGTATCTGTGCACCAGCCAGGCCATGTCCACCCCATTCCAGGGGGCAGGCAGGCCCACCCCCTTCCCAATGCTGAGCTTCTCTGCTGGGGCACAGCCCCATACACGGAGATTTGGGTGCACGTACACCTTCCCACCTATTTATTTCATGTGTAGGGAAGGGCTATTTTTAGTTTCCAGCCTCTTTGCTGCAGCCAGCATCTGTCAGAGAGACATGATGGACGGTGCTGTGTGATGGCTCTGCTCCCCCACACAGCAGGAATGTCTCTGGTTTTCTCTCCTCTGGACCACATCGGAGCTGAGAACATCCAGCTTGAGGCACAGGAAAATCAGACAGCTGCCCAAAGCAGCCTGGGCCTCAGGGCTGCAAAACCAGTGGGTTCCTTCCAGTGATGGAGGGCTGGGGATGTGTATCCTGCACCAGCAGCCCCCAGGGCAGCACAATGGGACATCCTGCTGCTCCCCATCCTTGCCCTGATTCTCCTTCTGAAGACCAACAGGCATAGGTTGTAAAGCTCTGAGCTGGATTTGTCCCTTGCCACACCTCTTAGCCCTAAAGGTCTGATGGTGCAAGGTGGTTTCGGGGGGTTTTTCTCCTGTGTCCATGTCCTGCATCCTCCTCCCATAGGTCATGTCTGGATGAAAAGCATAGAACCTCTCTGAGGACACCCCACTGTCCACCAGGTGCTTGTGATGATCAAGGCTAAAATCTCTCCCACACCTCTTAGGCTGAGCCTGGGGTTTGGCTCTGGTTTTGGCCTGGTACAGCTGGTGCAGGGCTTTGTCCAGCCCCTGTCCCTGAGCAGAGGGGCAGCATCACCTGGGCCCAAGGTGATACTGAAGTGACTACCTGCAATCCTGTAGTCACTGGGATGCTTCTCTTCCTCCCTGGATTTCCATGGAGACCCTGCTGGCATCATCCAAGACCTGCAGAGAATGGCACTTGCTGGGGTTTATCTGTCGAAGTCTCCACATTTTCCACATTGATCACTTCAATCCGGATGACCAAAGAGTTGCCATAAACTGGATTTGTTTCTTTACTTGCCTTCACATTCTTGCCCCCACATCTTCCCAGTTCTCCCAGTCTTTGGCTGCCTCTGCCCAGCCTCTCTGCAGGCACCTCAAACCCAAGCACTTCTGCACCAAACTGTGTCCAAGCTGGCAATGCCTCCTGCTCCAGACCAGCATCAGTGCCCGAAGTCTGGAATGGATTTGACAAACTCATGAAAACAGTTTTCCCCAGCCTGTGTCAAGGTAAAGATGAAAACACAGGTGCATGTTTTTGTCTCCTTTCTGTGTTTTTAAAATCAAAACAACATGAGCAAGCAGAGTTGCTTTTACCTTTGGGGAAGATATGGCCATGGTCTGTCAGGTTCTGTGTCTGTGCAGTGTCTGTCTCCCACCCACCACTGGCCACTGAAGGACCTGAGCCTATGACTCCCACACCTCCAAAACTCCAAAAGGAGATTCAACATTTACATCTCATTGCAGAAGCCCCACTCTGGCAATACCTAATGTTTCATGCTTCTCCTGCAATGGGTGTCCCACACTACCCTAACAAGATGAATTAAAAATGCTAATAAAATAAAAAAGTCCCTTGTGTTCCTCAATTTTAAGAATTTTAAAAACCCCAAAACTCTGTTTTAATGAGGGATGGAAGGATGGAATCTGCTGCTCCTGAGAGCAGAAATTCATAACTGGAATAAGGTGTGTCAGCCCAGCTGTTTCTACTGGGAGGCCACATTTCATGCCCATCCATGGTCCTTCCTGTCCCCATTTCCACAGACAGCACAATAAAGGAGTTAAGAAAGCAGCAGTGGCTGAACAGATCCAAAGGTTTGTGCCTGAGCTGCTCCCTGAGTATCCAAAAAGCTCAGCCCAGAGCAGGACCTCTCCTCTGAAGTGCCCTGAGCTCTGTGGCATCCCATCATTCTTCACTGCTGGGCTCAGTGCCCCATCTTGCATTAACAGAGCAGGACTGTGTTTTGGCAGAGGGTTTGTGATACCTCCAGCTGCTCTGCCTGGCTGCCCATCCCAGCTCCCAGTGCTGTGATCCCAAATCCCTCCAATTCTGGCCCAGTCCTTCCTGGGGCTGAGCATAAAAGTAGTGCAGAAAAAAACCACGGACACGCAGCATGAAATCTCACTGGTCATTTGTCACCTCAGCAACAAGAGCTTGGTAACAGGCTGTTATCTTCAGCAGAAAGCTGCAGAAGAAAGGAGACACCAGTTCAGCAACCCCAGGTCACCTCCCTGGTGACCATTTATCTGTGTCTGCAGCTCTCCAGGTGCTCAGGGAATAGGGATACTCCTCACCACGTGTGGCTCATCTTACCCACCCACCCCAAAGCACAGTCAGTGTGTGCTGCTGCCCAGCAGGACACGCCAAGACACATGGTGGGATTGTTGGGGTGTCCTGTGCAGGCTCTGGAGTTGGACTTGATCATCCTTGTGGGTCCTTTCCAACTCAGGATTTCGTGATTCTAAGGCTTTGTCCAGCCAAGGTTTGGGGTGGGTCTGACCCTGAACCTTCCTGATTTATCCCAAAACAGGCCTTTCCTCTGTCTACCCTCCCAGTGCAGGGAACATGTTACATCAACCCCAGCCCCCCCTGCTTGTGTCTGATGGATCAGGGTGACCTTTTCAACATATTTTCTGGAGAATGACAAAGCATTATCTGAGAAAAAAAACCAAACAAGTCTAAACCAGAGCAATTGGGGTAATTATGGCCTTTTGTTCCAGTTTATCCTGCATCAAACTCCATAGATGGCAACTCTGAACGTTTCCCAGACCTTCACAGTAGACCTTGGAACTGTCTCCCTGATTTATTGGTTGTTTCACAACACATGCATTTCTCCTATAGAATCCCAGTGTTTTGCTTATAAGCCATATTATAACTGTGAATCAATCTTCTTTATTTGAACATTTAGGACAGATTCACACATCATTTTACCATTAGCTAGAATAGTCTCAGCCTCACAGATCTTTCAGGTTTCAAGCCTGGCCGTGTTGTTTCAGTTCTTTGCTGTTGACTGTGTTGTGGGGGAAAAAAAAAAAAATAAATAATAATAAAAAAAAATAAAGAAAAAATCCAGACTTTGGGGCTTTCTGTTGCAGCTTGAAGAAGAACACAGGTTGTTTCATCACTGGTTGTGAGACATGTGTTACCCGGCTCATTAATTCACAACAGTTCTTGTTTTCTCTGCCTTTTTCATGCTGATCTGATACATTTGTGAAGTCCAGGGTTGTACTGCAAGTGATTAATGCTGCAGTGAACTCTAATAAACTGAGATTCCAACAGAAAAAAAGTGTGAAAAATGTAATCTCTAATGTTCTGAAAGCTCACATATGACAAAACCCATAAATCACCCCAGAAAGCAGTCATTATGGTGAGTTACTAACTAGATTATACAGCTGCATTTGTCATAATTTCCCATTACGTAGAGAATAAACCTATCAGGCTGATTTATGGCAGAGGGCTCCACAATATGGGAACTGGGACCTGGGCTTTTCTGTGGCAAACCAAAAGAACTGTTGTGTCTACTCCAGTGCTGAATGGAAAAGGGAGGAGGGGAGACAACTGTCATTTGAAGGCCCTGATCCAGAACCAAAGACTTCAGAGAGGACTAAGGCCCATGGGATGGCATGACGAGCATCCACCAACCTGTCCAAACACCCCCAACATCATCAGAATGTGCTCTCTACAAGTGGGGAGGAAGAGAGGAGATGGGAGGTATTTTGAGGGGACCAAAGTTGGTCATGGGGAAAAGCATAGAATCCTAGGATGGTCTGGGTTGGAAGGAGCCTTAAAAACCATTGCATTCCAACCCCATGCCATGGGAAGGGACACCTTCCACTAGCCCAGGTTACTCAAAGCCCCATCCTGCCTGGCCTTAGACATTTCCAGGGATCCAGGGGCAGCCACAGCTTCTCTGGGCAACCCGTACCAGGGCCTGCCCAACCTCATAGGGAAGAATTTCTCCTAACATCTCTTTGGAACCAATAGCCTTTAGTTTGTGCAAAGCCTCATCCCGTACCCACAGGTGGATGGGGATGACTGAGATGAGATAACCCTGTGGGCCCCGCGGGGAACATCAAAGTGCAGCCACCCCTGGGGAGGGCCCAGCGGGGCAGGGCAGATAAAAGGACACTGACAGGGCTGTCGAGGGGCTGCTCCTCTGCCACTGCTCGGGGACATCGGCCCAAACACCTCCTGCTCAGAGATGGTGGTGTGTGGAATAAAAAAAAAATGGTTTTATCACAAGCAGGTGAAAATTGGACAGACAAGGCACCCGAGAGCCAATTTGGGCTGGGTTACCTTCAGGCCATTTTGTGTGTGGGGTACCAAGGGGCCATTCTGTATGTGGGCAGTTTATGGGGTGCTGAGGGTATAAATCTCCTCTGGTCCCATTGCCAAGGGATCTCAGCAGCCAGGATAGGGATTCACAGTTGTTTCAAACCTTGAATTCCTAAGGCTGCCTTGAAAGTGTAAATTTGCACAAGGCAGAACTGCCTTTCCTGCCTTAAGGGGATCAGTGGGAGTTGGGCATTCACACCCTTTCCTTTTAGGGAAGGAAAATTCCAGCAAAGGCATTAGGGCTTTTCCCACCCCAAAGTGACCCATCAGGATTAAGCACCCACATCCCTTCCTTTTAAGGAGAGATCTGGGGCAGACTCAGGGAGGAGTTTGCCTCCAAGAAAGGCCACACACCCCAGAGAGGAGACAATAATATCCAATTATCCAAGAATTCTCACCTTTTTAGGAAAGGGAGTGAAGCTGGGAGGGGTTGGCTTCCAAGAGGGGGTGGTCATGCAAATGTCAAACCCCATAAAAGGTGTGATCCCCAACCCTGGTGTGTGATTAGACCCTCCCAGCACATGCTGTTGGAGTAATTCTTTGCCTCACAGGTTTTTTGCTGCCTCCAAATTGCCAATAAAGAGATATTTCTCCCCGTGGGGCTCACACCTGGTGTGTGTGTTCACTGTATATTTATCACCTTGTGTATTAACACTCTGTGGTCAGTGCCTTTATCCCTGGCCATCCTCACCCTGCTTTCCTGTTGCTCCAATAAGCTGTTCCAGAGGCTGGATCATTCCATACTCTGCTGGTACATCCTGCAATCAGCTTCACCAGGATCTCCATTTATTCAGCATCTCCTGAACACCTCAAGTGGTTTCAGAGCCAGGTGCATCAGTCTGTCACCACACAACAACACACAGCCAGCAGAAGGGAGAGGTTGTCCATGTCCCCTCTTCTAATTAAACCTCACAGGAGCTGGGAGCACGGACACAGGGCTCAGAGCAGCAATGCTGGAAGGCAGGCACTGGAAGTTCTCACATCTCTGAAGGAGCTGGAGCACCGAGTTTTCCTGCTGAGGTCTTGCAGGACCTTGAGTAGGTCTCCTTGGACGTCTCAGCCCCTCACCTGTGAAATGGGTGACTGCTATTTGTGACCCACCCAAAGGAACCCACAGTTACCACGTTCAGATGTTGAGATCCTCCCTCTGGAGCACCTCAGAGCAACAGGGAACTTTGGGGGTGGGTTTTTTTTGTTCTGTTTTTTTTCAGATGGAGGATTGAAATTCATCCACCTCCAAAACTCTCCGTGATCCTCCCCTCAAAGGCTAGGGAGCCAGAGAGGGCAGGAAACCTGAACAAGCACTTTTGCCTTTCTGGTTGTGAAGAATCCAAAGCAATTTGTGGGTGGTGGGAGGAAGAAGTTGAGGGGCCAGAGGAAAGCAGGAGCTCAGCAGGCAGAATCCAGATGCCCAGAGCTCTTCCACACCTCTGACAGTCTCCCACCATGGTCCCAACAGACTGTTCAAACATCCCAGACAGAGCCCAAAACATGCCAGAAATGAGGCTGTGTTTGTCCCCAAGGGGATTTCTGATCATTGTCATTATGCAACAGGTATAGAACCACAGAATCCCAGAGTGGTTTGGGTTAGAAGTGACCTTAAAGACCATCTCCTTCCAAACCCCCCACAGGCAGGGACACCTTCCACCAGGCCACAATGCAATGAAAACAACAGTGACCATAAAGGTGATGGGAATCCCAGACTCAGGCTCGGTCCTCATTCACCCATGGGCCAGGTTGTGAGATATTGGGTGAAACGAAACAACACAGCTTTTTGGTTATTTATGGAAAACTCCAGTTGTGTTACACCTTCTGAAGGCAGAAGAAGCATGAAGGGACTCAAAAGACAACTGGGACAATGGGAGATGGGAGTGAGAGCTCTGAAAAGTAGGGGAAGGTGTTTCAAGAGCTCACATTGTTTGTGCAGCAACGGGTCAGCGTAACCTGAGCAAAGCACCTTATCTCGGCGACACCTGGAAGGCGACTTGCGAGGTCTTATCGCTGAGAAACACTTTGATCTACCAGGTGGGAGCAAAATGAAGTGATGCCACTTGTTTCTCAGGAGACTCCTCCACCCCGAGCTCTCCTGGCCCACCCGAGCTCACCTGTGACATCCAGCTCTTGTCTCAGATTCCCACCCCAGCAAAGCACCTGTGGAGCTGAAATCTACCTTGAAAAACAACTGGGGGAAAAAAAAAATCAAACAGAAGAAGAAACTTTCTTTTGTGGCAGGCAGAGAGGTTTGGCCAGACAGCAGAGCCCTCTTCAGTCCAGTGATGGGTAGTGAAGAGCAGGTTGAACCAACGTGACCTTGCAGGCTCTGGCAAATTCCCAGCTGGGCCAAACTGGGTTTTTTCCAGTGCTTGGGTATAGCAGGCACCAGTGTCTTCAGGACAAATGCACCCACTCACTGTAGAGAGAAGACAAAGATCTGTCAAAACCAGAGAGTGGGAAATGCATCTTATAATTACAGATCACAATTCTAGCAGGAAGAATTTTTTCACAGAGAAATCTTGGGGTGGAGAAGGAAAAAGAAAGGGGAAAGGGAGGGAACTCACATTCTAAAGCTAATAAATATTTTTTGTCCAAAAAAGTGATTTAACAAAACATGTCATCATGTGACAAGGTAGTTTTTCTTGCAAGCAGGTGCACTGCAGTTTTAGAAATATTAAATCTTAAGAGGTTTGCCTTGCACAATAGATGGCAGCCAGAAAGCATGTTGATGTTTTTTGGCAGTGTTTCAGATGTCATGGTATTTTTTTTTTTTTCTCTTTAAAGCTTCCATCAGCAGGAGGGAAAGCCGTGCCAAGGAAAAGGAATCAAATCTGGATGCAGCAAGACTGGAGTTGAGGCTGAGGCTCCCTGCCAGATGCTATGGGGCCAAATCGGAAACAACCACATTGAGCTCATTATGAAAACTGCATAATCAAAAGCCTGCAAAAAGGCAAAAAAAAAAAATAAAAATAATCGGTTTAATACTTAGCTAAATTCTCAAGTGTTGAACTAGATTTGAAGAAAAATTCATCATAATCCCCCCTTCCTGTTGAGAAATTTCTCCTTGTTCAGGAGATGTCCATGAGATGGCAGGAGTGCTCTCTGCTCCGAAGGCTGGAGGGACTGTGACACCAGTGCTGTTTCCACTGCTGCGAAAACACTGATTTATCTTTCTGTTTATTGCTGCTGGAAAGAGATAAGAAAGTGGCATGAAGGGGTACATCTTCAGATAAGAAATCAACCGGCCCAGTTTCCCGAGGATGGGAATGACTCTCTGTCATAGAATGGTTTGGATTGGAAGGAATCTTAAAGTTTATCTCGTTCCAACACCCTGCCATGGTTAGGGACAGTTTACACTAGACCAGTGTAAAGCTCCAAGCTCCATCCAGCCTCTTGCTTTCAGCAGCCTCTTGCTTTGGGTGACATAACCCTGCTCGCTGCACACTCGGGATCTACAAGCTCATCCCATGCCGTGCACAGGAATTTGGGAAGGGGCACTGCAAAACTGAAGGAGTGCAATGAGCAAAGGGCCAGAAAGAAATCTGGAGGCTGGGATTTAGAAATCACAGCCCTGGCATTTATGGAAACACGACTGTGGAAACAACCCCTCAGGGATGTCCCAATTTTCAGCTCTGTTTATGATCCCGAGTTCTTCACACAACTGGGGCACAGCTGTGAGCCCATTCCTGGTTGGGCAGGACCTGTGGCAGCCCAGCTTTTGTGAGCCAGGCCAAGGGACAGGCTGGCAGTTTTGGAAGTGCTTCCCTCAGCCAGGCTGCAGAAGCAACATCCCAACAAGTGACTGATGCTCACGTCTGAAAAGAACTCAGCTGCCCCAACAGCTTCAAGGGAGGAGGTTGCATGAAGAAGCTGCTCTTTGTGCTCTCAAGGAGCTTTAAAACCAGGAGATTTTCCAAGTTTTCGTCTGCTGGTTTGCCAAATCCATGCTATGAGGACAGGGATGCAACAGGATGATAGAGTCATGGAATGGTTTGGGTTGGAAGGGACCTTAAAGATCACAGAATTCCAACCCTACTTCCATGAAGAACTCCAGAAACCTCACACTGGGTCCTCTCTAGCAGAGGGTATAACTGGGACATGACAGCCCACACCTCTTCCCACTCATCCTTTGCAGTTCCCGATCTCTAATGTGATCTAAAAGATCGCTTTCCTGTTTTTTGAATTCCCTCTTTGCACTGCGTGGGACATCAATTGGTATCCCAGCTCCTGGCTGCAGAACCAGCTCCACATGGACACACAGACCCAGTGCATGACATTGCACAGGTGAATCATCTCCAGAAGATGATGCTCGCCTGCATCCATGGACAGTCGGCTTCCTGGTTGTAGATGATGCTCAAAAGGCAGTGGGACAGGAGCAGTGTGAATCCATCAGAGTACAACCTGATTAGGAAGAAATCCTTCCCTGCCAAGGTGATGAGACCCTGGCACAGAGAAGCTGTGGCTGCCCCATCACTGGATGTGTTCAGGGCCAGGCTGGATGGGGTTTGGAGCAACCTGGTCTAGTGGAAGGTGTCCCTGCCATGGCAGGGGGTTGGAATGAGATGATATTTAGGGTCCCTTCTAGCTCAAATCATTCTATGATCCTATGACCTGTCTCCTGAGGACCCACAGGCCCCAGAGATGGCAGGAGTGTGTCATCCTGATGCAACAGCTTTGAAGATGAGGGGGGAATGGAGTGGGAATTGTCCCTTCCTCATGAGGACTGTTCCACTCACAAGGTTAGTGCCCCATTCCCAAACACATGCCAACCCACAAGACAGGACACTCAAGTGCTAACCTTGAGCCCTCAACCTGCCTTGAATCACTCCTGCTCTCTCCAGTGTTTAAAAACATTATTAGAAAACCTCTGCCAAACGCATAAATCCCATCCTGATGCCCCCTGATGTCAGAGGGAAGGTGCCTGCTAACATTGTTGGTCCTCAGATCAGGCCTCAGAAAAGCAGCTGCAAGATGTTAACCCACAGGCTCCAAAATTCATCTTTGCTTTAACTTTTGGAAATAACTCACGATAGGTCAGGGAAAAGAGAAGCCAAAGCTCCGATCTGGCTGTGTTCCCCTGTCCTATAAAACCATCCTATGCTCTTAAGAGGAAACAAATTCATGTGGAGTGGTGGCAGTTCCCATCCCACAAACCAAACTGTTCAAGAAGTACAGAAATTGCTGTGATGTTTCTTCACCTTTTGCCAGGCTTGATAATAATTTTCTCCTCGTTCTGCTCGGCGTCCCCACAGTGACTGTTTCCTGTCACTTCCCAATTGCTATGAAGTCCCTCCTGTTGCTGTGAGAAGCGTGACAGCTCCCAGGAACTGTCTCCTCGTGGCATGTAAAAGCAAGGTGGGAGAGGAGTGTTCTTCTGGCTGGAGATATCATGGGCAATGTGGTCATTTTGAGGGATATCAGGCTTTAAGGGGGTGGAGGAATCATTCCATCTTCCTCTGGCTTCAGCTGTGCCAACCAGCACCTCAGAGTGGCACAGTTGGATGAATTATAAACTGAATATCAAGTTCTTTTGGTCTTTTGGGTGGTTCTGAAGGGGCAGGTGCTGTTACCTGTCTCAGCTGAGCAATTTCTGCCACGATTATCAACTCCCCAGTTGGGAAAAAAATGGTTCAACAGGGAGCTACAGAGCTGGAACAGAGGGAAGATGGGCAGTGATGGCTGGACATCATGGGAAGATCTCCCACTAGCATAAAGATGGAAATCACAGCATAATTTCCATGCTGCAAAGGGCAGGATTCCCGTGTAGCGTTGGCATATGTGGAGCAGCTGGGAAAGGTGGGGATGGAACACACCACGCTGTCATTTCTGGGGAAAGCAGCCAAGTGCATTGACAGTTCTCATGCAGGCTGGCTCCAAACCAAATGTCTTCCCAGCAGGATCTCCAAATTACTACCTTGACCACGGCATGTGCTTCCTCCACGGTCTGAAAATCCATCTATGTAAATGAGCGTTCCTTCATTGTACCAGGATAATTAATTTCTGCCTTAAAGTGTCTCTTTCCAGTTCACATTTCTCTGGTCCTTGCGAGGACCTTAACAAGGCTGAGAAGCCTCAGGCCTCACCCTGCCCACGTCAAGAGGTGTTTAACTGCTTGTGAATCCCCTCCCAAACCTTGGTGGGAGCATCTCTATGTGCCAGAGCTTTGCAGAGGCTGAGCCCATCCAAACTGCATTGCAGGGATGAAGGGCATCCAAAGGCTTCCTTAAACTGCTGATGATATGTGGTCTCCTCTGGAATGGAACATAATCATTGACTAACAACACACACAACCAGCCTTTTAAAGCCCAGCTTGAGGAGAAATTGCAGACAGGAGAGACCATGGCACGAGGAGGGCAGAGCATCTTGCTCTGGCTCTCTGCTGAACGAGGTGTGGGAGCAGACAGGATCTTCACAGCCATGTTAAACCAGATGCACCGCTGTTTCCCTATCAACAGGGATTACATTGCTTAAACCCATTTATTTGATACTGACTGACCGAGGGAGGCCCAGAGGAGCTGGGAAATGAAAGGGGGAATCAGATATTCCGGAGCTCTCCCACTCGGAGCACGCACTCGAAATGTTCAAAGCCAGCGCCGTGCAGGTGCATATTCCCAAAGGCAGGCTGGGTTGGCAAATGACACCCTTTTCCATGGGAGCTACTGTGGCTCCAGAGAACTTCCCAGGCTCCAGCTGCCATCTCGTGGTCATAGGAGACATCTCCCTATTATTATTTTTCCCCCACCTCTGATTGCCACCACTCACGGCTCGAGCAGGACTTTTCCAGGATTGGTAACATCAAAAATTTCTGGGAAATGTTTTCCTCAGGAAAGCCCAGGTCGGAAGCATCATATTCCCCAAATTTCAGTGGGTTTGACCTTTTCACCACATATTAGAGAGGAGCAGCTTTATTTTCCACCCTGTGGAACACAGTGACATTAGGGAAAAGGTGGACTCCAAGGGAGGGGGTGTGTTTAATATTGCTCATTGTCCTTGAATTCTCTAGGCAATTTTAAGCAGTGTTCAGCAAGACACTCAGCTTTGAACTTTGCTGCTGTCTTCCCCTGGCCCCTGACCCTCTGACCCACCACCCCAGCAGGGAAGCTCCAGAAAGGTGTAGGATCTGGTCCAGCTACAGCATGTGGCAGCCTCTCCAAGCTGGAGATTCTCTTGGCTTCTTCCTTCAAGCACTTGCTCCAGCCCTGCCCCATGGAGCAGATCCCAGAGCCATCTGCAGCCCCAGGAAAACCAGGGAAGCTTTGAAGAGGAGCAGAGGTCCATCTGCACAAACAGCCTGTGGTACAGAGAGTCCCAGGATAACATCCTGGCCCTGGGGAAGATGATGGGAGTTTGGCTGGTTTGGCAGCAGGACCAACTGGGTTTTTTCACTCTTTCAATGTGATTCAGAGTGTCAGCAGGACTTATGGAACTCGTGGAGCTGCTCTGTGCAGAGAGCAAGGCACGTTCCCAAAGCTATTAGAGGTTGTATGTAAGCACCACATCATGCCCTGCTGCCTTGTCATACAATCCCAGAATGGCTTGAATTGGAAGGGACCTTAAAGACAACCTCGTTCCACCCCCTGCCATGGGCAGGGACACCTCCCACCAGCCCAGGGTGCTCCAAGCCCCGTCCAACCTGACCTTGGACACTCCCAGGGATGGGGCAGCCACAGCTTCTCAGCCCAACCTGTGCCAGGGCCTGCCCACCCTCCCAGGGAAGGATTTCTTTCAGAAGCAAAGCCAGGATCATGTCCCAGTAGGACTCTTGGACCAGCTGTTGTTACAAAATGTTCATGTGTTGTGCAAGGTCCTCAGATCAGAAAAGGCCACTTTCTTTTTATACCTTTTTCTCATTTAGAGTAGATATTGGGTCAAAACTTCACAGCATATGATAGCAATAAAATTCAAACATTTTCCCCTGTACGAGTGGGATCTGCAAACAACAAAACTAATGGGATTTACAGGCTGAAATAGAGCAGTAAATGGGTAAGGAGAGAAGAGGTTGCTTAAATTTACTTCTAATGCCCCAGAGAGCAAGACTGGGTTGCACATCTTGAGAACTAGGTCAAATTTCTTCACCCAGAGAGTGGTTGGGCACTGACCAGACTCCCCAGGGCAGTGAGCACAGCCCCAAGGTTGCCAGAGCTCCAGGAGGGTTTGGACAATGCTCTGAGGGACAGGGGGAGATTGTTGGGGTGTCTGGGCAGGGCAAGGAGTCGGACTGAATGACCCTTGTGGTCCCCCTGACTGATCAGACCACCCCAGGCTGAGTGTGTGTGAGCATCACACTCCAGGAGCTGGGTGGGTGCTGGAGAAAGGACGGCTGGGAATCTCATAAACACTTTGGAGGGGATTAGGTTGGTTTTTTTTTAGTTGAGGGTTGGTTTGGGTTTGGGTTTTTGTGTATAAACAAGACAAACACAGGAAAAAAGTGCCAGAGGTTCAGTCACAACCAAATGCAAATCAGGTGCACCAAATATTTTGGGGTGAGCCCTGGTTATTGCCTCTCACAGGCTCCACCAGCCACCTCACTGCTTGTGCAGGACTGATGCAAGGTTCCTGTAATCTCCTTTGCATCCAGCACTGGCCAACCAGCCCCTTCTTATCTCTTCTTATCCTTCTTACCTGCTTCCCAATCAGATGAAAGCATATTTCACGTGCTTTGCTCAACTCAGAGATAAGAATCACCACTAAGAAAGGAGCTCAGCTGCCAGATAAGCAAGGTTTTTGCTGCAGAAATGACAACACCAGCGGATTTGTCGTCAGGAAAATATCTGAAGGGATGAACATCAAAACACGAAATACCAGCAAAAATATTTGGCAGGGCAGTTCTACCCTTTGGGTTTTTTGTTCTGCCCTTGGTCTTGGCCATGAGGTCTCATCCTCTCCTGGTGATTCCCAACTGCTCCCACATCTCCAACAATCTCTGAGCTACCCTTCTGCAGAGCTGAGGTGCTGGTGAGCTGTGATGACCCTCTCTGAAGAGTGAATCATGGAATCATTGAGGTTGGAAAAGCCTTCTAAGGTCATCTAGTCCAACCATTCCCCCAGCACTGCCAAGGCCACCACTAATCCATGTCCCCAAGTGCCACGTCCACATGGCTTTTAAATCCCTCCAGGGGTGGGGACTCCATCCCTGTGCTGGGCAGCTATACCAGGGCTGGACAACCCTTTTTGGGAATAAATTGTCTCTCCCCTATCCTGTCAGGGACTTGCAGAGCCAGAAGGTCCCCCCTGAGTCTCCTTTTCTCCAGGCTGAGCCCCCCCAGCTCCCTCAGCTATTCCTCATCAGAACTGTGCTCCAGCCCCTTTCCCACCTCCACTGCCCTTCTCTGGACACGCTCCAGCCCCTCAACACCCTTCCTGAATGGAGGGGCTCAAAACTGAACCCAGAATTTGAGGTGCCACATACAGGGGTAACTCCTCAGCATGTCTGGCTTTGTGCATCTTGACTTTGGAGCTTCAAGATTTGGCACTTGGAGGTGGAAGAGGGAAAATCTGCCTTTTCCCACTCTCTGCCTGGACTCAGTGTGAAGGTTTAATCAAGGTCAGCCCTCTTGCAGTGCTCTCCAAGGCAGTGCCAAGTGTAGGCACAGGCTGGCTCAGCAGCTGCTGGCCTCCTGTACATCATTCCCAGCAGAGTTGTACGATGGGTCTGATGTTTCTCAGCAACAGCGTTGGGGAATCTCTTCCTTTCTCGGGGCAAAAGAGGCTTTGCCGACACGTTAGCCAAGATTTTATTGTCAAACCAGGGAAGAGCGAGCCACGTGATGAGAGCTGTGTGAATGACATTCCAGGCTGTAAATCCTCGGGCTGCAGACTCCCCACCCTGCTTTACAAGCTTTCCCACCCCGCCATCCCGGGGTCGGCTCGTGCTGGAGAACAGCAAAGCCGAGGCCACAGTCGCTTTAATACACCGAGTCCCGGGATGAAAATCACGGCCTTTCCAAAGAGTTTTCTCAGCAAGCTCGGTCTTGCCGGGTGCCACACACTCCCAGTTCCCAGGAATTTCACAGGAGGCTCTTGGCAGCCACCAGGACTTGGCTCATGCCATATGGAGGAATGTCTCAGCAGCTGTGGCACTGGGATTAGCAGGTTCTGCGCTGCCGAGCAGAGCCAAAGCCGACTCCTCACGCCTTTGGTTAGACCAGCCTCAATCCCATGAACGTTGCCTAATGAAATAATTGCTGCCTGTGGTCATTGACCTTCAAGAAATCCCAATAGTTGCACTGCATACCCATTGCAGAGCAAGGACTCGGGTGCAGTTCCAGTTCCTCGGGACTTTTATGTCTCTGTCACTCTTATAAGCTCCAAACGATGTCTTTAGGACGTTGTCTTAGGCAGAAAGAAGGGTTCTAATTGCTTATTTATTTCTTTCCTTTCATTTAAAGAGTCAGACTCCTGCAGAGACCAAAGGTGCATCTAAAAAGCACGGATTTTGTGTGTGAGACCCAGATGAGTGATGACTTTTTTGTAATTAGCCCTAGTACTACAATTTCTATATGGGTTTCTGAAGTCACTCACCATGTTATTTCACACGAGCTGCATGACCTGCAAAAATCAGCATTTTATCACCAGCAATGCAAGGGCTGTTCTTCCATAAGAGTTTCTTTCTGCCAAAGGGCAAAATCTGGCAGTGAAAACATGGAGATGGGATGGGAGAAAAGCAGTGTCTCAACATCCCAGGATCACTTTGAAAAACCTGCTTTTAATGACTCTTGTAAGGAGCCACAGGGGACGGGAAGTTTAAATCTCTGATGCCTCCATCACGTCCTTTTGGACAATGTTGGACTCACAGCCACTTACAGCTGGGTTCCAAATGCTTGGGATGGTCTTGCTGCAGAAAAACTAGCAAACTCCAATAAAAAAAATGAAAATCTAAAAAAAAAAAACAGACTCCTAAGGCAGTTTTTTGAACACTTGGCAGCTTTTTATCTATCAGTATTTATCCAACACAGAAATGCAGCCAGCTCAGCTGGGCTGACACATGTCTGAACTTCCTTTTTGTAGAGTGTGGACACAGTTGTGCCTTCCCTGAGCTGGTTGGAAGTCTGTGCATTAACCTCTCTCCCCAACATTGATGTTCTCCTCCTGCCAAGAGGGCCAGGAGAGAGGCTGCAGGAGACAGGAGACCTTTCCCTCAGCCCTTTCTTGTAGCTCTGTTTTCATCACGGTGATCTTTCCCTGCTCCTTCTTTAAGAGGGGCCCTGGAGACAGATGTGAGGGAGGGAAGAGCTGCCATCTGGCTTGGGGACACCTCCTGACCTGGATTCGTGTCCAGACTCTGCCAGGGCCCTGTGTGCCCTCCCACAAACCATTTGATGATTCAGTGGTTCACTTTGCTCTCTGCCAGCGTGTTAAAACACTTCATTTTTCTTCATTTTTCAGCTTCTCTTCAGAGTTGGCACATTTTGGGGAGCAAACATGGTTGTGCTTCTCTGTTTGGCACAACACCCAGCACAGTGATCCTCTCTCCTGGTTAAGGGCCTTAAATCATACATAATCATATTCATTAAGAGCTGTTAAAACCTCCTGAAGGTTCTAGATAAGTTCTAATTGGATCAGGTATTTCTGGATCCCCAGGTATGTTGTTGCTAAAAGGGGGGAGAAAGAACGATCTGAGATAAATGTGCAAATCAAATTGTGACCCAAAAACCATTCCAGACCTTAAAGAATAATTAATCCAGGCTGAAATGAACCCAGAAGGAAGCTTGGATTTCCAAAATTCGCTGCCTTGAGCCATCTTGCCACACACAGCAGTGTAGCCCTGATGGGTTGTTGTGGGGTTAGGAAGGACCAGGCTGCCTGGAGATGGTTTTTGTTTTCATGGTGGCTGTGTTTGCTCTTTGCATTTCCCTGTCCTGCTGCTCCTGGCTCCAAGGACCAGGTCCTGGGGGATCCCTCCTTCCTCCTGGGGGCGGTGGGAGGGAGGGAGAATGGATGGGGAAATCCTCCTCCCACCAGTTTCGTGCCTCCAGGGCACTGGAAGAGGGGTGGCTGCAAAGGGCTGCTCTCACTTTTGTAGTGTGGGTGGAGGAAAACCCACAGCAAGTGTGGGTGAAGGAGAGAAAAAGACTCTGTGTCACCTGCCCATCCCTGGAGGTGTTCAAAGCCAGGCTTGGAGCAACCTGGGATAGTGGAAAGTGTCCCTGCCCATGGCAGGGACTTGAAATGGGGTGATCTTTAGGGTCCCTTCCATCCCAAACCATTCTGGGATTGTATGATCTTTGGGGTGAAGGGGCAGCTGCTGAGTAAAAGAGATAAAGCAAGAGCACAGAGATGCTGCTGGAAAGGCTCCTGCATCCTTGTCTGGATCAAATCCTTGGAGAAGCTCACTGATGAATTCCCATCAATCAGGGAATCTTTCCACTGGAGCGCTGTCACTGGTCTGGAAGAGGCACCAAGTGAAAACGAGGAGCTTCTCCTGTCTGCTGGGAGCAAAGGGGTTTCAGGGGGAGCTGGTGGAGTGAACCCCTGAAGGGACTCAGCTCCTTGTCAGAGATGAGGCCACCCCCAAAAACGGGAGCAGCAGCCTCTGGCAGCAGGAGCACAGGCACAGAGGTGGGGATTGTTCAGCAGCACATCCATGAGCCACAGCCACATAAAAAGGAAAGGCAGGATTGGAGAAAAAGGCGAGTCACAAGGCAGAGGGGTGATTTTCCTGAGCAAAATGTTCAGTTTGGACGGAATAAATGAGCTTGGGCAGACCACAAAAATGTGGGGAAACTAATTGGAGAAGGTTTTTTGCGCCGGTGTTTGCCATGAAGTGACCAATAAAGGGATAATGTGTTTGCAATACCTGTGTTTGCTTGTTTACCTGACATTAAAAAAAGCCCAAATCCTTGTCTTTCCCAAGTCAGGGCAAGCAATAGGCTCTTCTTCTCTTTTTACAAAAAAGACATGGTGAAAGCAAGGTAAAGTAGAGAGAAAAGATGAATAAAAACAGAGATTGCTGCTTGATTTCCACTGTCATTTATGATTTGGCTGCTGGGGAAACATACTCTTCCCACCTTATCAGCAGCTCTGAAATCTGCCATGTTTTTGCTGGCTTTGACCTCTTTCCTTGGGTATTGCTTTTCCAGCATCCAAAACAGTTATAAAAGTTACAACAGTTGCAAAATGAGGATTCTTGGCTGGATTTGCTAGACCTTGAGAAAGGAGAGAAGGGAAGCATATGGAATTGATGGAGAATTAAAATAAAACCTTACAAGACTAGTAGCAATCATAGAATTCCAGAATGGTTTGGGTTGGAAGGGACCGTAAAGACCATCCCATCCCACTCCCTGCCACAGGCAGGGACACCTCCCACCAGCCCAGGGTGCTCCAAGCCCCATCCAGCCTGGCCTCGGACACTTCCAGGGATCCAGGGGCAGCCCCAGCTTCTCTGGGCACCCTGTGCCAGGGCCTGCCCACCC
>JAWWEW010000165.1:61214958-61228715 GCA_035583185.1 Anabacerthia variegaticeps
CCCCAGTCCCTCTCCAGCTCTCCTGGAGCCCCTTTAGGCACTGCAAGGGGCTCTCAGGTCTCCCTGGAGCCTTCTCTCCTCCAGGTGAATCCCCCAGCTCTCTGCTGGTCACATTCCTTGTGATGCAACCCAGGACACCGTTGGGTTTTTGGGTTGCAAATGCACATTGTTGGGTCTTGTTGATCATCTCATCTCCCAACACCCCCAGGTCCTTTCCCTCAGGGCTGCTCTCAATCCATCTTCCACCCAGCCTTTATTTGTGCTTGGGACTGTCTTGGTCCCAGCCTGGCACCATAGGAAATGTCTCTTTGTGGGTTCTGATCACAGATTTTAGTTTTATGAAAACCAAAGGGTGCTGCTGGTGGCAGGAAATGTCATTTATTTCCTTCTTCTTGCTTCCAGGTGGTTTTCTCTGGAGGTTTCCTATCAGCAGGTCTTCAGCCCTGCCATCCAGCTCATGGTGTGGAATAAAAGCAACTTGGAGCTCAGGGAGCTTTGGGGGCACTGAGAGTTTAAAGAAGGAAAAGAAAAGCAGCTCCTTGGTCCTCCTAAAATCCCCCAGAGCTGGAAAACACAACTGCCTCACTCAGGTTTTCAAACCAAAACTCCATAATAATCTACCTTTGAGAAGTGATTTATATTTCCATAGGAACATCCTTTCCAGACCCAGAGCCAGATATATTAATTTATTCCCAAACTGAACGGTTGTGCAAAGGTTTTATGTTAAAATGTTTCATGTTTCAAACAGTTTTTCCTGGCTGAGCTTTTCTGGGAAAAGCTCTGCCCATGTTATGTTTGAGAGCTGCTGTCGAGTGCTCTTGTAAAGAACCACTCTGGGAAAGTTTCAGGCAAAGAGAGCCTGGAAATGTTTGTTTTAGTGTCCTACAGTCAGAATTTGACAAACCTGTCGGTGGAAATTCCCACGTGAAAAACTTGAAGCCCTTCGAAACTGAGAAATAGTTGTCTTGTGCTCATTTTGTTTGGAGCACAGAATAGTCTTCATATGCTTATTACTTGAAAATATCTCTCTGGATTCCATGAATGGAGCCTCCACAGGCTGCTTAGTCAAGACTTAAGGAATTGCTCACAGATTTTCCCACTGAGGATTAGCATCTGACGTAGCCGTGTCATTGCTGCAGCCACAATGGGACCCTTTATCTCCACTCCCATTTTATGGGCCTTTCATTTCTTCCTCCAGACAGAGCTTTGTTTGTCAGGGCAGCCTGGCTGGGTCTGGGTGTGTTGGATGTGCTGGAAAACATGGATTTCTGGCAGGTGGGAAATATCCAGGAATACAGCAAAGGTTGAGGAGAAGAGCCTGCTGTATGTGCTGACAACTCCCACTGCTGGGGGGGACTCTGATCTCATGGACACCAAATATTCATCTTCCCCACTTTGATGGCATGGAGACCCCAATGTGAGTCTGAGTTTTCATGGAATGTTGGATTTTCTGTGCCGTTTGCCACTCAGGGCTTTGGTTTGGGGTTCATTTCCCCTAAATAACAGTGCCATTAGGAACACCCCAACCTCTCTGTTCATCAATGTGCAGAACATTAGGAATTCAGCACAGCACAACTGGCTCCTACCTGGCACAGCTATTTTAGGAGGGCACAAAGGAGCTGAGTGGCAGAACTGGGTCTTGCCACTCCTTCTGTCTCTGCTTTGGTCAGGCCACCAAGCCCAAGCTGTCCATGTTCCATTTAGGTAGGGCTGAGGATGCAGGGATTGAGAGGGGCTTTGGGGTGCTTGGGAGGGGTGAACCAGCACATCCAAGGGCTGAGAAGGAAAATGGGATCTCTGGGAAGCTGGGATGAGAGCCTGGAACTGTTGGTTTGGGAGTTTCCCTCTGTGTTGTGCATAGAGGGGCTGTTCTGCAGGGTTCCCAGTCAGGAGAACACTGGGCTAACTGGGAGAGCTCCTATTCCAGCACCAGTGGTGATTGGGCTCCTTGACAAGATCTTCTGCTCCCCTCCTTGCCATGAGCTGTCCTGCTGTCCCCCTGTGCCAGCACCAGTGGTGATTGGGCTCCTTGGGCAGATCTTCTGCTCCCCTCCTTGCCATGAGCTGTCCTGCTGTTCCCCTTTCCCTGCTGTGGGATCATCTCCAGGGTGTCATCATCCCCTCTAGTGCCCTCCTCCTGTGACAATTTGGGGTGCTAAGAGCTCATTGCCATTTCTAGAACTGTGAAAACAGTGTTTTCCTCTAAATCCATTCCAGGAAAGGTCTCAAAACTGAATTTTGGAACATTTTGAGTGTTACTTGCCCTGCAGGGAGATTATTGCCGGGTGGTTTTCCTCTTTTTTTTTTCCATGGCTGGTGCACTGAGTGGTCTGAGGGTGGAGAATTCAGAGTGGTGTGGAGGTTCCAAGGAATTTGTGGAGCTGTTTGCAATCGGTTGGGGATGAAGATGACTTTTGGAGTGTGCAGGTGCAAGGAGCAATAATGACATACCCATGGTGAGGGAGGGAAGTGCAGAGACATCAGGATCACTGTCATGCTCAGTGGGATTTGCCCATTCCTGATGGGGGACTCTGAGAAAGAGATGTTTTTGTGACCTGCACCAGTGTGACCAGGCTGAACCTCACTGCCTTGGCTGGGCCACCTCACCCAGCTGTGTCTGCTCTGGTGACACATCAGAGAGATCCCTCCCGTGCCCAGCAACTCTGAAATCTCGTGTTTCATGTTTGTTTTTTACCTCCCTTTCACTTGCTGTTTCTTTTCATCGATTGCCAAGTTGTCACTTCTTTTTTTTCCCCTTGTTCCAGGTGGGAACAGATCTTTTGAGTAGGAAAGCCTGTTTTTTTTTCCACATCTCCTTTTTTTAAGCCTCTTTTTGTGGTTGAGTTCTTATAAAGCTTTGTAGAGCTAAACTTTTGGGGGGTTTATGTACACATAGAAGATGTTTGCATTTGGCTGAGTCAGTCTATATATACATATGTAGATACATCCACACACCTCCAGGTCACTGGTCCAGCTATTCTGGGCTCTCTGGAGAGCTATATCTGTGAAACTGGAGTTTAGTGGGACAAACTGGAGTTTACAGGCTCGTGGAACATCACACACAGGGTGCTTCTCCTTCATTTTCCAGATGTAGGAGGAGAAACTCTTAAGCTGAGTTAAAATGGATATTATTGTCCCATTTTGGGATGGATATAAGAGGGGAATTCTCTCTCCCTGCATCCCCAGTCATTAATGTGGACACCAAGCACAGTTTGATGCAGAATAAGCACCAAGATATGTTTTTCTGAGACTTCTCTTTGGCCACGTGGGCAGTAAATGCTGAGCACCCAGTTTCCTCATTTGGAGAACTGAAAAAGAGATTGACAGTGACCAAAACCAGCCCTCAGCAAAAGGCAGATTTTAATAAAAAACCCTCTTTCATCTTTAAATATTACCATTTATGCTAATGGCTGTATAATTTGGGCTCTTGGAAGTGCAGTTCCCAGAGGAAACAAGGCTCAGTGCAGTCAGGGTAAGCACGAGTGGGTTTGGGTCTCCTCTTTGCTCTGCATCATCTTGAGAACTTTGAAACTCATGGTTGTTATCAGTCAGATTGGGTAGAGGAGCAGAAACCCCACAGAGATCCTGGGGAGAGAGGAGCAGATCCTTCTAAAGCTGGACTGTTGTTTAAATTAAACCCTTCATAAATAAAATAAAATAAAACCTGCATCTGAGCTGCCCAGAGAGGTCGTGGACTCCCCATCCCTGGAAGTGCCCAAGGCCAGGTTGGACAGGTCTTGGAGCAACCTCAAGTGGAAGGTGTCCCTGCCCATGGCAGGGGAGGGGAACAGGATGCTCTTTAAGGTCCCTTCCACCCCAAACCAGTCTGGGATTCATTTTTCTGTCCACATCTCACATCTTGAAAGATTTGGCCTCCTGAGCTCAGGTTTGCCAACTAAAACACCATTCCCTCCTCCTTCCAGCCCCGTGGGAAGAGGTGCTGGTGTTCCTCAAGCCATTTGTCACCTTGTCATCCAAACACCCCTCAGATTTCCCTTTTTCCTGCTCTCCTTTCACGGTTTGTTGCATTTAAAAAGAAATATCTTTTTGTGTTTTCATTTTAGAAACAGAAAAGATCCCTGTCATGCGTGGGCAGTGGTTCATTGATGGGACGTGGCAACCTCTGGAAGAGGAGGAAAGCAATTTGATAGAGCAGGAGCATCTCAATCGCTTCAAAGGGCAGCAGCTCCAGGAGAGCTTTGACATGGAAGTGTCCAAACCTGTTGATGGGAAGGAGGGTAAGATTGTTTAACTCACTATCCTTTATAATACATTTTTTTTGGTCACTTGGGGTCTTGTGTTTCAAAGTAAGATGAGATCTCGGTTGGGTTTCCCTCCTGCATCAGTGCATTTTGGTGTAGGGTTTCCTGCTGCAGCACAGTTGAGGAATGCTGGAAAAACGATATTCCTGGATAAAAGCCTTGTTCCCATTTTCCTTTATGTCTTCTAACTGAGTTTGAAGTCTCCCTTCAAACTGAAATCTCTTGATGGGACAAGAAGAGTCAGTGTCCAAATGCAAACTGGCTCATTGGTCTCTGGCCAGCAGCCCTAATTTTGCCCTAAAGGGAGTGGTATCAATGTTGCAGATCCCATTTAATTTCCCATTCTTATTCACTCTGTGGGTTGATTGGAGTAGTTTTCAGCTGGAGAAGATCTTGAACATTCATTCTGTTGTGAAAGTCCTTATGTTTTAATGATCAGGCTGAGGACATTCAGTTAGTGTTGCTGGGAATCTCAGTCCAGTGCATGGAACCTTTTTAGGAGTAGATTTCTAAAATTACTGATTTATTTTTTAATAAAAAGTGAAGATTGCTCAGGGTAAGTCCTTTTGGCTCTCACACCTCTGTTGGTTGGTTGTCACTCAGTGAACAAGCTCCAAACCATGAGCTGCAAGTGCAGAGGCCTCCCAGTATATTTTAGGGGGAATTTGTAGCAGCAATAGGAGAGTTGCAGGAGAATTACAGCTGGCAGTGTGTGAAAAATGGGGGTTTTTTCCTCATAATATGCCTCTCAGATCCACTGGCATCCACATTCCCATCTGCACGTGGCACTGGGAGAACCTTTGCAACTGGCTTTATTGCTGGTGGAATAAACATTAGTAGCTGGAGAAGTGCTGAATTCAGTTTAGAAATGTCTCAAATGCTGCAATTTGTCGTGATTGTGTCCTGTATGAAACAGGTTTTGGCCCCATCAAGGTTTCCAGAGGGCTGTTATTTAAGATGACTGAAAGTCAGAATGAATCTGTAAATGCCAGTGGGAAGCAAAGTGACTTGTCAGTGACATGATCAAGCACAGAAAGGCATGAAAAACTAACCAGGCCCTCTAATTGCTCAGCAAAATTAACACAAGCTGCTGGAACAGTCTCTTAATACTTAGAATTTCAGAATAAACCCAAACTAAATCAAATCCAATGACTTGATTTATTAGTTCTGCTCCTGGGTTGCAGCATTTTAACAAGGAAATAACTGAGCATCACCCAGGGCTTTTGTTAGGGTGATATTTGATGATAGGAGGAATAAATGCCCTAAATAAACTCTTAATCCAAGCAAACCTTCCTTTCAAAAGAAGTCTCCAACCTGTGGCCTGTAAATAACATGATGCCCATGCTGCATTCCAGTGGTTTTTGGGTTTTTTGGGAGCACAACACGCTGTAAATGCTGAAGGTGACAGAAAATATATATATATATATATATGACTGTGTTGATGGCAGTGAATGATTGCTCAGGCTCTCTTTTCCATGGAGCACCCTGGAGATCCCTGCTCCAGGGACAGAGCCTGCTGTTTGCTGAGCAAACTGTAGTGCAGTTGTGATTGTCATCCTTAGGAAGGGTTTAATTTCATGCCTTGCAACATGAACTGTGTTTCTGGTGCCTGATGTTGCTGACTCCTCTTGGTGCCTGATGCCCTTCAAGGAATCAGATGTGTTATTGGAATGGCAGAACACAGAAATGGGGCACTTCAGTAGCAAAAGAAGGTCAAGGGAGGGGGTTCTTTCCTTCTGCTGAGACCCCACCGTGTTCAGCTCTGTGATCCCCAACATCAGAAGGATGTGGAGCTGCTGGAGCAAGTCCAGAGGAGATCATGGAGATGCTCCAAGGGCTGGAGCCCCTCTGCTCTGGAGCCAGGCTGGGAGAGCTGGGGGGGCTCACCTGGAGAAGAGAAGGCTCCAGGGACACCTGAGAGCCCCTTGCAGTGCCTAAAGGGGGTCCAGGAGAGCTGGAGAGGGACTGGGGACAAGGCATGGAGGGACAGGACACAGGGAATGGCTTTCCACTGCCAGAGGGATGACCTAATTGTGGCCTTTCAGTACCTAAAGGAGCCCACGGGAAAGATGGAGAGGGACTTTGGACAAGGGTTTGGAGCGACAGGAAAAGAGAAAGTGGATTCAAACTGACAGAGAGCAGGGAAAACTGGGATATTGGGAAGGAATTCCTGGCTGGGAGGATGGTGGAACCCTGGCACAGGGTGCCCAGAGAAGCTGTGGCTGCCCCTGGATCCCTGGAAGTGTCCAAGGCCAGGTTGGATGGAGCTTGGAGCAACCTGGGCTGGTGGGAGGTGTGGGGGTTTGGAATGAGATCTTTAAGGTCCCTTCAAGTGTCCAGGGCAGCACAAGAGGACACCACCCTTGTCTTAGGGCTTTGGCTGCATTTCCAGTGCTGTGCAGTGAAGCTCAACCTCTGCCCCTGAGCTGATGCAATCCCACCTTTGCAAACCTGCAGGGGCAGGGAGGCAGCTGAACCAAAAAAATGCTCTTTACACGGTTTTTCTGAGCAAAACGAGAGCCATCACGTTGTGATTTTGGAGCTGGATTGAAGAGCAGAGCTTGGGCTCAAAACAGTTGAGTCTGAAGACACCTAAAAACCCCTCACTGAGATGGTGTTAATGTATAAATGAGCTTCCAGCTCTGGTTGTTTCTTCTGCCACTCTGTGGACAATATTGGAGGGCTTTGTACCTCAATTTTTTTTCACCCAAGCAACACCAGGCTTTCCTTTGCTTGTCCTTCCTGAGAACTATTCATTCTTAATAGAAATGAATACCAACACAAAATGTAAAGGCAGCATTTTAAGCTGAGTTCTTAGGTTCAAAATTTTAAATATTCAGCACAAACTTCAACCCTTAAAATGTGGTTTATTTGATGCCACTGGGTTATATCCCTGTGTAGAAATACTGACCTTTCTTGGGCTTCAAGTACTCAATAGTGATTGCATTTCACTCTACCACTACTGGAAAATAATTCTATTAATATTTCTGATAAAAACCCAGTTGCAACATTTATTGTGGGGAGCAGTGTTTAATCTGACATAATTTTGAGGGCAAAAAAAGGGTGACATAACACCTGTTTAGCAGTGAATAGGCTTGAAAATTGCAGAATAAAATGAAGATTTAGAAACTGCCTTTTCTGCATCCTTTGGCAGAGAGTGAGTTCAGGACCTGTCTGAAATAGTCCATCAAAGGAGCAGCTTCTCCAGAGATTCCAGTCATATCAAGGCTGTTGTAGGATAAAAAAAATCATCTTTTTCAGGTATATTCATGTAATGAGGATGAGCTGAAGCTGCAAGTTTAATTTGTGTGATAGGAATGGATGCAGCTCCTTGTTTTTGCACAGAGGTGCTCAGAATTCAGCTGGAAATCACTTGGGCAACCTGAGTCAAACCCAAAATGGGATCTGGCAGGAACCATCCTGAGAGAAGTCTGTGATTCCATGATACCTGTTAAAAAATGAGAAAATAAAAATTCCTGAGAGCCAGAATCAGAGGGAATGTTTTAATGCTTTGATTTCGAGACAGCCTAAGTTTAATTGGGTTTTTCCTTGGGGAATTTCAGCCACCAAACCTGAAAAAGCTGCATTTGGAGTAGCTGATTTTTATGTCTTAGATCTCAAATAGTGTTTTCTCTCTTCTTAAATGGTTTCTATAGGTTTTTGTCACAGCTAAGTCAACCTTTGCAGGGGAAAATCAAATTCCTGGACTCAGAGAGTGGTGCAGAGCAGAAGGGACCTCTGGAGATGGTCCAGTCCAACCTCCCTGATGAGAGCAGGTTGCTCAGGATGTTTCCCTTGGGGTTTTCAGTGTCTCCAAAACAGAATCCACAACCTCTCTGGGCAGCCTGTTCAGTGTTTCACCACCCTCACCATGAAAAACAATCTGATTTCTACTTTTCTTGCATCTCCAGTGTATCTTCTGGAGTTCCCAGAGCCAGGAAAATGTTGGACACACTCAATTATTCCATGGAATCCCCAGTGGCTCTGAGCCCAATTTCCCTCTCCTCTGGAGAACTGGTGGGCAGCAGTAAATACACTTTATTTGCATCTGTATTAAAGACACTTTATTTGCATCTGTAATTAAATACAATTCATTTCCATCTGTATTAAAGCATCTGCAGGCAGAGCTGTTTGCTGAGTGCTCGACTGGGATAACTGATAAAATCATGGAATATCATTCCCTTAGACTGGATCAGAGGCTTGGGGGCTCCTGGGGCTTTGCAGAACAGGGTAAAAATAGGATATTTAGTCTAATGTGACTCTTTAACGATGCTCTTACACTCTTTGGGGGAAAAAATAACCAGAATTGTACTTCAAATGGAGTTGTTTGGTGTGCCCTGAGGGAGGGTTTGCTGTGTTAAACCTCCTGCCAAGCAGGGTGGTGATGTTTGGTCCATGTGACTTTGACCCTGTGTCCCAACTGTCCCTTGTTGTGGTGTCTTAACTGGTTCTGAACAGGGAAGAAATGGGATTTGGCTCAGACTTTTAATTTGGGACCTGTGGCTTGTCTGGTTTTTTTTAAGTGTATACTTGTTTTTTTCTTTCTTTCCAGAAGGTGTGCCAGCTTTATTGTTATATTTTTTTTCCTAAAAAAATGGTGATAACTCATGAAAAAAAGAAAAAAAATGATGCCCCCTTTTAAAAATTTTACTTTGAAGCTCAGTGTTTTTACTTTTAGTTCTCTACTACCTCCCTCCCTTCTCCCTCCCTTCTTTGTTCAAATGGAGAGGATATAAGGAGAAATCAGAGCCTGCATGTCTTAAGAGAAAGCATTCCCAAGGTACAGTAATTGTAGATTTCTTTTTTTTTAATTTTTTTTTTAATTTTGTAGTGCTCCTGGCTTAGGAAGCTTGAAATTCTAGTCTGCTTCTCTGGGTTCAATGTGGTAGATTTTATGTGCTTCAGTTTTTTTGTGAGCTCTGTTGGTGCCGTTTCCTTCCAGAGGGAAGGGAAAAGCATCTTAAATCTTAGTGGTGCAAGTCATTAGAGCCAAGTAGATGCTCACAGTGTCATGCAGAAATGCTGGTTATAATTGTTTGTGACTGATAAAAACTGTAAATGTTGGTTTCTCACACTTTTTAGGCGTGGTTTGGCTTTTTCAGTGAAATAAAATGAACTTTTGTAAAATTGCAGCGGGCTTGGTATGAGAGAATTGCAGAGAAGGAGCAGGCAATGTTTTGTTGTGGATAAGAATCTTCATGGTGTAAATTATTTTTCTTGCAATTTTTATGTGAGTGCTGGGATTAAATGAGGCTGTGGACATAAGATATAAAAGAATACAATCCCATATGTGATATAAAAGAATATAATCCCATATGTGATATAAAAGAGTACAATCCCATATGTAAAATCCATGGCAAAGGCTGCAGTGCTGCAGAAAACACCCTGCCCTTTGCAGCAGCTGAGGTTGTGCAGATTTCATTCAGCCAAGTGGGTGTAAATCTTCCAGGAGCCTTTTAATGATTGCAGAAAGGCTCCAAAGTTCCTCTCCCTGGGTTTTTCCCAGTGAAATCCAGGAGAGATTGAATTTCCACTGATTTGAAAGGTGTTCTGAAAGACTTCTGGAAGCTGCAGCCTCAACTTCAAAATGTAAATGCACGTGGTAAGTTGAGTTATTCTTGTCACACTGTATATTCTGGGGATAGTGTAAAGGCTCAGAATTGATTTTGACATGCCTTTTGAATGCCTTTAATTATTCTTTTCTCTAATTGGGTCCAAATGAAAATGCCTGAAATCCAAATGTTTCCCAGGAGACTTTTCTCACACGTGGAACCTGAGCCTGTTAAAGGTGAATAAGCAAAGCTGCTCTCTGGAGCAGCAAGAAGGGACTTTTAGGATTGGAATTTTGGAATTATTTTTTGCCTTTTTTTTCCCCTCAAATCATGTTCAGTGGTGGTAATGAATGTGCTTGAATTCAAAGCTAAGAATAGGTGCTTGTGGAACAAATAGTGACACGGAGGTAATGAATGAACACAAAAATGACAGCAATGTCAAACAGCCCTTTTTAATGAAGAGCAACAGCCTTTTAAATGACTTTTGTGTTTACTAAATAAGAAAAGGTCATTAAATCTCCAGCTCTACCTCAGGTTTATGTACCAGAACTCCAGAGTTAAAAAGGGCCAACAGCAGCCAAATTATGCTCTCAGCTACCTGTACAATGTGCCAGGCTTTTGTGTAGCACCTGCTACATAAAATTTAAAAATCCTTGGAAAAAAAAAAGGCAGGAAAGGTTTTCAGGCAGTCTGTATCCCTCTGGAATGACAGTGCCTTTGTCCCTGGAGGCACTGTCAGCTCTGAGCCCTTCAAAGACCTTCTTGGACCTGAGCAAAGGCAAAGTTTGGGAGAAGAGAATTCACCCCATGCTTTGGGCTTGGCAGGTGGATGAAAGGATGGAGTTAGAGTTAAAAAAACCCAGGTAGTTACCATAAAACATATTAAATGTTGAGCAGTTGGCCCTGGAGATGCCAAGCTCAAGTGGCTGTCCTTGCACAGGAGGTGCTGGAGCTGGGAGGAGGTTTGGACATGCAGGGTGAACATTCCCAGGTTCTCCCCAGGTTCTGGGAGCATCAAAACCAGCTCAGCATTTCTGCTCCTCGGTTGTTCTTGGGTTGGTTTTGACTCGGGTTGAATTTCTTCCTCGAGCCTTTAGGAATGTGGATCCTGTGGTTTGTGTTCACCTCTTTGTTCTTCATATTTCAACTTCTGTTTATGTTCACCTCTTCGTTCTTCATATTTCAACTTTGGAGAGGGATTTTTTTCCCCTTTGGGTTCATTTGTCTCGGTGAAACTGGAGGTTTGTGTGAGAGCAACCATTGATTTCTTCAGCTGAGAGAAATCCTTCCTTGGTCCCTCTCACTCCCCCAGGGCATCTCTCCGTGTTTTTCCATGGCTTTGCTGTTGTGTCCCACCTCCAATGGGGTTGGGCCTTCCATGGACTCACTTTACAGGTGTCTTGGTTGATATTCCTGAAAAATGTTTCGTTTCTGGCTTCTCACCACAAAGGAAACCAAAATTTGCTCTCCTTTCCTTGGACTTGACCTTCGATCCCAAACCAGAATCACAGGATTGTTTGGGTTGGAAGGACCTTAAAGACCATCTCATTCCACCCCCAGCCATGGGATGGGACACCTTCCACTATTCCAGGCTGCTCCAAGCCCCATCCAGCTTGTCCTTGGACACTTCCAGGGATCCAGGGGCAGCCCCAGCTTTTCTGGGCACCCTCTGCCAGGGCCTGCCCACCCTGAGTAAAGAATTTCTTCATTACATTTAATCTAAATCTCCTTCAGTTTAAAACCCTTGTCCTATCACTATGTCCCCATTGAAAAAGTCCCTGTTTTTATCAGCCCCTCCTCAGCTACTGGAAGGTCTCTATAAGGTCTCCCTGGACCTTTCTCTTCTCCAGAAGCTCGTGCAGGATGCCTGGGATTTTCTACCTCTGGGGAAGATGCACCTACAGGGACATCCACAGGAATGACCTCTGAGTGTCAGAGAGGTGTTACATGGAAACAAAGCTGTGAGAAATCCAGTCCAGAGGGTGATTCCCCTTCCTATGGCTTTGTGGGAGACCTTTCATCTTCTGGGCTGACATCCAGAGATGGGAAGATGCACCTACAGGGACATCCACGGGAATGCTGTCAGTGTCAGAGAGGTGTCACATGGAAACAGGGCTGTGAGAAATCCGGTCCAGAGGGCAATTCCCCTTCCTGTGGCTTTGTGGGAGACCTTTCATCTTCTGGGCTGACATCCAGAGATGCCCCAGGCACGGTGAGACCTTGGTGAAGCTCAGCAACATCCCAGCCTGGTGGCATGGAGAGAATCCTTAAATGTGGAGTGTGTGCTGCTGAAGGACCCAGCAGGGAGAGGAAGGAGCAGGAACATTCCCTGGGACATTCCTGCTGCCTACTTGGAATTCTGCAGCTTGGATGTCTCAGCCACGCTTGGGAGATGCCTTGGTGACTTCCTGACACGCTGGGACATCTCCTGGCATGGGAAGCTCCCTGGCTGTCAGTGTGAGCCCCTCAGAGTGAGGGGAGAGAGTGGAGGTCATGTCATCTCCTCATCCTCAGGGAAGCATCACCTTCCCTTCTCCAGGCTCAGTTTGGCTTCATGTTCAGCCTCAAACCAGCAGTGGCAGCCCTTGTTATCCCTCACAGTTGGCATATTTTGGGTTTTTTTTTACATTAGATCCTCTCCAATGACATGTTTTTGTGTTCCCTGTCTCACTCTCAACCATATCTGTCAACAACAGATTCCTGTATCTTAATAATCTCTTCTCTGTCCCATAATCACAGAAGAGAATCCCAGGCTGGTTTGGGTTGGAAGGGACCTTAAAGCCCAGCTCATTCCAACCCCCTGCCATGAGCAGGGACACCTTCCACTAGACCACTAGAACTCCATCCAATCTGGAGCAAAATATCTGTGGGCATCACATCCAGGGTTTGAGGATGAACAGTCATCCCAAAGTTTCTACAAATTAAAAAAGGAAGACAAAAATCTCACCCTGCCTCAGTGAGAGGGGTGGCTTGGTCTGTGGAATGGGGGCATTGACCCTCAGGCAGCTTTTCAAGCAGGGCACCCCATGGGATTCCAAGCAGGGCTTTCCATGGGATTCCAGGCAGGGCTTTCCATGGGATTCCAAGCAGGGCATCCCATGGGATTCCAAGCAGAGCATTCCATGGAATTCCAAACAGAGTGCCAGGGGGAGCATCCAACTCTTCAACTTTTAAAGGAATGTGCCTGCTGCTGGGTGGTGACACAGACACCCTGGATGTGTTATCCAAAATGCTGCACTGGAGTGGGATGGTGCCTCTGGAATGTCCTCCAGCCACTGTTTTTGAGAGATGGAGTCTCTCTCTTGCTGCTTTGGGCTCTGGACAGGCACTCACAGCAAAGCAGTGAATGTGTTGGTAAGCAGAAATCACAAAGAGATCCAAAATCAAATGGAAATAATTAAAATTGCAGCATTTATTGCCTTGCTGGCCAATGGGGAGATCCTCTGCAAAGCATTGTCCACGTGCCTGTTCTGGATCCTGCCACCTGCCTAAAAACTCCAGGTATTTTGTGCTTGGAGGAAAAATGGGAAGAAAGAACCAACACACTCTCTTCTTGGTTGGTTTCTTTTTTTGTTTTTTTGGGTGCTGAGTAGAAAGGAAGGTTTTGTTGAACAAATGTTGTAAAAAATTTATCTGAGCTTGGATGTCACGTTTATGTTAATGACACATCTCAGATGAGTTCTTCTGCTCTCAGGGGACAAGTTTGGACCCACTGAAGGGAGTTTCATGTGGTGCTTCTGTTGACAGTAGAACAGTTTTAAGGTTCTCTTTTGAAGGCATTGCTAAATATGCAGAAAAAATAGTGTTGAATGTTTCATAGAATCTCAGACTGGTTTGGGTTGGAAGGGACCTTAAGGACCATCTTCTTCCAACCCCCTGCCATGGGCAGGGACACCTCCCACCAGCCCAGGGTGCTCCAAGCCCCATCCAACCTGGCCTTGGA
>JAWWEW010000165.1:61254458-61274171 GCA_035583185.1 Anabacerthia variegaticeps
ATCCCTGGGAGTGTCCAAGGCCAGGTTGGATGGGGCTTGGAGCACCCTGGGCTGGTGGGAGGTGTCCCTGCCCATGGATAGGGTGGAATGAGATGGTCTGTAAGGTCCCTTCCAACCCAAACTATTCTGTGATTCCATCTCAGTGTTCCCTCATTTCACTGAGCTCCTGGCAGGAATCCCAAACCACTTTGATTTCAACTGCTCCCTGCTATTTTGTTCTGGGTTTTAATCAAAACCTTTTTAAATGGGGAAAAAAAAAAAATACCAGCCAGTCAAAGCAAGTCCTGATTGATTTTCAGCTCCAAGTCTTGCTGAAATCTCTGCTTGTTATGTGTGAAAGTGGTGCCCAAGCACAAGAAGAGGCAGCAGCCTAGTCAGGAAGGCTTGAAAATGGGTGTTGGGATCCTCCCTGCCCCGAGCTGTTGCAAGGCTTTGTTGATCATTTCACAGGCATCAGGTTTGTTGTGTGGCTCCTCTCTCAGGAAAATGGGTATCAAACACTGACAGTCCCTGTGCCATCCCTATTTATATCCAGTAATGACTCAGGCCCTTGAAAAAATCCTGTTGAAATTACATGTTCTATAGCTCTAATTTCCCGTTGCTAACGAGGGAGTGATTTGCAATTCTGTGTTTGTCCTGCCTTTCCATGCTGAGTTTCACAGGCAAAGCTGCCTTTTTGGTTTTTTTGGTATTGGCCAGTTCCCAAATCTCCTGATTTTTCAACGTTTCTCTCGAAAATACTTGCTGTGAATCTGAACCTCTTTATCTTAAGAGTGTAGGATTTAAAGCAGATAAGCTTCTCAGAGACTCATGGGACCAATATGTATTTATTGCTGTAGTACTATAGGTTTGTGATGTTTAAGAACCAAGTTGCATTTCTTTCCCCCCCCCCCCCCAAAATCCCCTCCTAGAAATCCTGTAACCAGAAAAGTATTTTTCTTGGCACTGTTTATGTAAAGTATTCAGATTCTGTCTCTGCCTTGTTTCATTTTTGCTTTTTCTCCTCCTCTATTATCCTTTTACCTGAGATGGGGCTTTTTATTCTTGAGCAGCATCCTTTCATGCAGATTCCTTTGGAAGAATTTGCAGTAAGTGGGAGGAGGAAGGAGGACACAAAGCTCCATCTCTTTGCAGCCAGGCAGTGGGCAGGAGAATGAAAATCCTGAAGAGTTCAAGATCCCAAAGCAATTTGAGGGTTTTTTTCCCCAAAACCCATTCAGGCTCTCTCTGTAATATCTGAGCACTTCCATTTTCATGGATTTCTCTTCCCAGTGCCTTGAAATGAGGTGGAAATGCTGTTGCTCACTGTGATAAATGGGAAAGGGGCTATGACTTGTTTAGGGTTGGGCCAGAGATGTGAGTTGATTTCAAGTCATGGGTGGCTCAGGCTCCTTCCATCCTCCTGGAGTTCAGAAAGGAGCTGGACCTCTGACACAGGAGTCAAGGAAAAAGGGAAACACCTGAACATCCTGAATGTTGTTCAGGATGTCAACATTCCTGAACATCAACAGGAGGGATGAAATGTTGATGTTTGACTGTCCTTGCCCTGTTTCAACAGCTGGTGAAGGGGCTGCAGCAGGAGCTGAACCGGCTCTACACTCTCTTCTGCTCCCGGAATCCGGAGTTTGAGGAGAAAGGAGGGAAGGTCTCCATCGTGTCCCACTCCTTGGGCTGTGTCATCACCTATGACATCATGACTGGCTGGAATCCAGTCAGGCTGTATGAACAGTTGCTGCAGAAGGAGGAGGAGGAGCTGGAGGATCGTTGGATGAGCTACGAGGAGCAGCGTTTGCTTGAAGAGCTTTACCTAACTAAACAACGGTAACCCATCCCCTTCCAGTTGGTCAAGGGGAAAAGCACATCCTTGGATAACGCCCTTTGAGGGTTTCCAGAACCCACCATGGCTGTTATCTTCTGTGGGTGATGTCCTTCTGCTGGGGCTGGGTGGTAGATGTTGAAACACAGGACTGGGCAGGCACAGGGAGCTGGCACTGCTGGCAGGAGCTCTGAATCCACACAGACCCATGGAATGGTTTGGGTTGGAAGGGACCATAAAGCCCATCTCATTCCATGGGTAGGGACACCTTCCACTAGCCCAGGTTGCTTCAAGTCCCATCCAACCTGGCCTTGGACACTCCCAGGGATGGGGATATCAAGGTGTAACGAGACAACCATTAGACAGAGAATCTAATAATAGTAATTTGAGCTTCAGTCTTCCAAGTGGGCCATCATAAATGATGGATCAGTGTTTTGGTTCCTTCCTGAAGCCCATCTTAGTATTGGTGGTATTTTGGGAGCTGTAATACAGCACCAGATCTCCTGCTGTGCTGGCAATCAGGATGTGTGCCATTAGGGACTGGTGCAGGATGTGTCTGTCCTCTGCAAGGCTGGATAAAGTGTGTTGTATTTCTGGGAGAAGGGAAGTTAAGAAACTTTATAATAAAGTGTTCCAGTGGTGAGATGAACCTTCAGGCACATCCCTGGCATCTGATCAGGGCAAACTGACCATTTTCACACTCCAGCTCCTTGAGCATCCCCTGAAGTGCTTCAGGTTGGATCCACAGTGATCCCAAGTGGAGAAAGAGTGGGTCTCTATTTCCTGAGCCATTTTAATTCAATTCAGGCTGAAATGATGGAAAATGGACTGTAACTTGTGGAATTTTGCTGGGATTGGGGACAGTTTTGCCTATCTATATGTGTGCTTTATATTGTAGCTGGTTTTTTAAGTCAGGCTGAGTAGAGAAATGGGTGACCAACCTTTGTTAATGGGAGTTAAAAGAGTGGGACACAGTATTCCAGATGTTCCACCCCAATCCAGAGCTCCATAATGCTCAGGCTGTGGAGTTTCCTGTGGCTTTGGTGGTGCTGGGGGTTTTTTTAAACAAAATAAAGCAGGTGATTTGTCTGCAAAATCACCAAGGAAACAGGAGGTGAGTCACCTGCTCCTGAGGAAGGAGGGTGGGCAGATGCTTGGGGGGGTGAACAAGGGAACTGTCATGTCTTGATTGATCCCTTGTGTGGTCAGAGGGGCAGGATTTGACATGCATTGCTTTTTAATCACTTGAGCTGCTCCCAGAAATACTGACACCATCACTCTCTCTTCCCAGCAGACAAAACTGTTGGACCCCACAGGAATGCCTGTTTGGAGCAGAGAGGTTAAAGCTACATTTTTTATTGGATCTCAGAAAGGTCTCTATTTTCTAGGTTGAGAGAGATAGAAGAGAGGTTACATGGGTTAAAGGCATCCACCATATCAAAACCACCTGTCTTAAAATTTAAGGTATGTATGTTCTGAGAGGTTTCTCCTGAATGTTCTGCTTGCTGCAAAAATACACCTGCAATGAGTCATTCTGCTTTTTTTTTCCCTCCCTCCCATGTCCCTAGATGTGAGTTTGGTAGAATGATTTGGATGTGTTGGATGAAGTGTGTGTAAGTGTGTGCAAACATGTTATTCTATTCATATATTAATATTTGTTACAAATGTATATTTGTAAGAAATCTTGAGCAACCTGGGATAGTGGAAGGTGTCCCTGCCCATGGCAGAGGGTTGGAATGGGATGGGCTTGAAGATCCCTTCCAACCCCACCCATTCTATGATTCCAATACACGTTATATGTAATTAGATGTAAACATATATCTAAATATATGTGAATATACAGATCATAAATATATATAATATATAAAACTGTAAGTAGATTGTTACTATGTCACACACACACACAGAGCTCTCTAGGAAGGTGAAAACCATTTGGGAAATTACATCAATCCTTTCTCTTAAACAACTTCACTTCCACTTCATTGTATAAGCCATTTTCCTCGGGGACTCCTTCTAACGTGTCACATCTCTGAGCAAATCTGATTGAATTTCCTCCAGCAGGGCACTTTCCTTCCAAATGATTCTGCTCTGACAGTCAGCACACTTGCAGTCTCACCAAACAGATTGCTTGCTAATCAGCTGTACAAATTGCTGGAATTCCTTGTCCTTGGGAAAAGGCATTTTCCAGCTTCTGGGTGGGAGGTGTGACACTTTCTGCTTTGCTCCACTCCATCCTGAAATATTAAACCATAAAAGTGGGACGTGAGAGATGAGAATAAGAGAGATGATTGTGTCTTAACTTGCCATTTTTCTTCCCTTCTGAGTTCAGAAGGGCTCCTGCAAGCCAAGGTCAATCCTGAGCCATACAAAAGAGGAAAGGGACCATAATTCATTTTGTCTCCTTTTCAGCACTGCTTGAAAGCATGTGCCAGGCTGTTATCTGGGCCATCAAGGAAGCTGCAGTCAGGCTGATACTCCCCCAGCTCTGGGAAACATTAATCTTCACTCAGCTCTGTTTAAAATGAAGGGTTTTTGAACAGTTGCTTTTTTAGAGGGAGCGGGAAAGGAGGGGAAAAGAAAGGGGGAAGAAAAGAGGACATTAAATAGATGAGATAAGTAATTTTCAGGTATTTCCCCATCACATCTTCCCCTTACTGACAGGAAGGTGTTTTGTTCTGTGAAGCTTTGCACAAGTGACTCCCATGGCTTGAGACAGAGCTCCAGAAAGAGAGAGCCTTTCCATGGCAGTGATGGCAAGGGAGGATTGCAGCAGGATGACTGCACTAGGATTGCTCACCAGCAAGGCAGTCCAGCTTTCCCACGGTGACTGGCTTGTTGAAAGATAAAAAAGTGCTTTGTAGGTACCAACCAGCTCCCCTTGGCTCTTCCTGGCAGAGCAGAGCTCTGGTTTGGTCAGGAGTTGCTGTTCAGCACCAAAAAATGCTTGCTGCACTAATTATTTGGTCTGTGCAGTGCAGGAAACTGGAATCTTTTCTCACTGAGGCTCTCTTACACTGTGGAATGGGTAAGGCTGGATGCTCTCGGTGTGTTGGCTCTTTATGGACTGAAACAAATCAAACTTCCCAGGATGAGACAGAGTCACTGGTCCTACATGGAGAGGTTGAGTGAGCACAAAAGTAGCTTTTGGCAAGACAAATGCAAGAAGGAATACAGCAGCTTACTTTGGGATTTAGCATTAGAAAAAAGGATCTGGGTGTTTGACCCTTTTGAGAGGAAATAAAACCCCAAAACTTGAAGATATGGAGTCCAGTATTACACTGGACAAGCCACCAGAATGGGAACTTGAGGGTGAGGTATCTTTGTCTTTCTTCCTCTACTTCTCCTCAGATGGAACAATTGAATAATCTGCTAAACCAGTGGGTGGGTTAAAAGCCAAGCCCACACCCCAGTGTAAATGTAAAGCTGAAAAGGACAGTCTTGTCCCCACCAGCCATGTAAGAGGAATGGCTGAAGGGGCTGCAGAACATGGAAATGTGGGCAGTGGTGTGACCCCAACCCCTTTAGCACTCCGTGGTGTGGGATGGTTGTCAGTCACAGTCAGAGGATGTTGCTCCTCAGTGCTGAGATGGAAAGTCATTTAAATCTGGACTTGAAACGTGCTGGCCCAAAGGGCTTCAGGATTCCTGAGCAGTTCTCAGTCACCCAAGGTCACAGAAACTTCTGGAAGAAGCTCCAGCTTGTATTTCATGTTCATTTCCCCCCCCTCCCTCCACGTACCAAAGCACAGAAGGGCTGTGCTGCCTCACTCCTGTTGACTCATTCAGCTTTTTTTATTTTATTATTATTTAATTATGAAAATGCTGCAGTCTTAAGTTGAATGGATGACTACTTGGCTGAGCTTCTGCTTAAAATACAACAAAATTCATTAAGTGTTCTGTTTATGAGTCATAACCAGCAGAAAAGTGCTGCCCTGAAAGGTCATGTTCATAAACATGTCTCCTCTGTTGTGGAACATTTACAAGAATAGAGATGAAGTGGCCCAGTCCTGCTTTGAGTTGAAACACCAACATGAATAAATGTTGGCTCTAGAGATTTCAGTCCTTTCTCTAAAGATTTTGCTCCTCTCTTCCCAGGAGGTTTCAGCACAGCAGCCTCATCTTCAGCCACGTTGCAACAGCACTGACAGTCCAATGGCTGTGATTTAAAGGACTTTGTTTTTAAAATCAGAGAGGAATAGGGTTGTTGAGGTTGGAAAAGACCTGTTCACCACTAACCCACGTCCCCAAGTGCCACATCTGGCAGTCCTTTAAGTCCCTCCAGGGATGGGGACTCCACCACTGCCCTGGGCAGCTGTGCCAAGGGTGGACAGCCCTTTCCATGAAGACATGCTTTGGATTTTTAGCATTCAGGGCTCTGTTCTTGACCTGTGCCACCCACTGAGGTCCCCACCAGTTGGCACTTCCACTTGGCCAGCTGGAAGGCTTTTGCATGTAAGAAAACACCCAGCAAAGAGCAGTGCCCTCCAAGAAGGCATCTGGACACTGCTAATCTTGTGTTTAGAAACAGAAACAGAAGTGGAACCAGCAAAACCAGTTCCCTGGTGAGGTTTTTCCCAGTCTCCTTTGAGCCTCTGCTAAGCCTGATGTCCTTCTAAAGCAGGAAAACCCTAATTGTGCACTTGAGGTGCTCAGCACAGGAGTATCAGATGGACAGGGTTAAAGGTTATTCATTCAATTTAAGGGATTGCACTATTTCTGTTCTATTGGAAAATGAGGAAGCTCCTTGTCCAAACTGCCCCAGTGTGAGGTGTGGGTAAGGCTGGGTTAGAAGAAGTGCCAGCAGAGGTGACAGAGCAGGTGACACTGAGCAGCCATGCTGAACATCTGGATTTTCCTTTCTCCCTTGGGCTGGGAACTTGGGCATTCTTTGGGAAGGCAGAGGTGGGTGCCAGTGCCAAGTCAGAGGAGGAGGAATGTTTTGGGCAGCACTGGAATGTGAGAGATGAAATGGGGCATTGTTCCTACACCCTTTCTCCATGTGCTGGCACACAGGGAAGGTACATGGGATTGTGAGCATCCTCCATGTCCATTGAGCAAAAATTCAGCAATTCCTCCTGCTGGATGAGTGGCACCATGTTAGGAGTGTGCCCAGTTGTAGTGCCCTGCACACTGGGCACTGCCAGGGAAAGTAGCCATGAAGGTCTGATAATAATGAAATGAATTTTTCAAACAAGGAATAAAGGTTAAAAAGCAATTTTGGCTGATGGAAATACGTTTTGCTCCCGAGTTTTGCATTTGGTGTTTTTAGGAGGCAATGTCTGAGGGTTGGTAGTGGGATGTGAAACCATTCACCTCCAGGTCACTGTTGAATCCCAACCTCAGGTTTGGGAGTGACCCAAAGTTGTTGCTGCAGGTTCTCTGTCAGATGTGCCAGCTCAGGTTTGCCTCTTGGTGTTGGGGACTTGGAGCAAGGTCACAGCAGCTTTGGGTGGTGTGAGGATCCCTCAGTGCTGCCCCTGGGCTGTGGTTCCCAACCTGGGCCATGGTGGCCCTGGTGACAAGCACCATCCCGTTCACACCAGGTGTTTTGAGCTGTGTGTAGCACAATAATCAGGAAATCCTTGGCTAGGGATAAGATTAAAGAAGTGTGGTAAGCCTTGGGAAGGTTCAGGAGAAATCAGACTCATCATATTCCCTTGGTGTCTCCCAAATTCTTCTTGCTCCAGCCTTTCCAGCCTTGGGTAGAACTCTTTGACTTCAAATATCCAACTTGCTTTTTGGTTTTCCAACTCTGTGGCACCACAAGATGCAACCAGAGGAAATGGGGAATTTAATCCTCTCCATTTTGACTGAGTGGTGCCACCCAAGTCCCTCCGTTGAGAGAGACAAACCAAATCCAGCCGTGTTACAAAGGCATCATTTCCATCTTTACTAACATGGCTGAAATCTCTCCTTAGGTTGAGAATTTCTTCTGTATGGGCTCTCCCTTAGCAGTGTTTTTGGCTCTGCGTGGCATCCGTCCAGGAAACAGTGGGAGCCAGGACCACATCCTGCCCAGGACCATTTGTAACCGCTTATTAAATATTTTTCATCCGACAGATCCAGTGGTGAGTCTTTAATTGCAGCTCTTACCTTGACTGGTTTTAGGCATCAGCTCTGTGTGGTCTTCAAAGGGTGTGAATCAACGTGGGGATGTTCCAGCAGAGGATTGTTAATGGTTGTTGTACAGTGTCTTGGGGTTTGGAGCTGTAGAAAAGCAATTCCTACAAATCATTGCCTGAAATGTCATACATTTTGGTTCTCTTTTCATATTAATAAGCATAACGTTGGAGATTAATCTGATTATTTTTTTCATTGCAAAGAAATAATCCTTTTCAGGCGAGGATTTTGTGTTTAACTTCCTGACTTCCATTAAACATCATCTGTCCAAAGACAATACTGCTGTTAGAAAAGGGTTCACAAGCAGTTTACAAGGTGCTGTAGGAAAAAAAGACAGGTTTTTTTTCATAAATGATCCTGAAAAAGAGCTTGGCAGAGGATGGGACAGAATTACTGATGTAGCTTTGCCCTGTCCTTACACTCTTCCACAGAGAACCAGCATTATCCCTTATCAAAGGCAGGATGAGGAAACTCCCTCACTCTGGCAACTTCTTTGATGCAACCTTGATTTGGAATTCCATGTAAAATAGTAATTTGGGGATGCTTTTGCACTTAAAGTGCCTGGATTGAAGTCTGTTCAGACTTCAATCCAAACATGCTGCTTCTGCTCATCTCCTGGCCGTGTTCAGCTCCAGCTCTTCCAAAACCAGAGTTTCCCTGGGATGTTTGGGACATGAGCAGTCTGTGAGCCCACTCTGCCAACAGCAACCTTAGATAAAGAAGTGCAGAATGCTCTTGCATGTTTAAATAAACAATGAATCGATAGAATATTATTTTTTTAAGAAGCACAACTCGTGGTTCACGAAGGGATCAACAAAGAGTCATCAAACAAAACATTTACACAGCCAGTTCCTCCCTCTGTTGTGTCAGGATCACAATTGTGTCAGGATTATTTTGCACTGGGTTTGCTCTGTTGGTACCTCGTGTGTTGCTCACAACCAGCGAGGCACAAACAGCTGATGAACCCTCCAGGTGAAAATAAACCTCCCTGTGACAACACAAGTGAATCTCTCCATAACACCGACACTCTTTGGTGGCTTTCCAGGCTCTGCTTCCTACAGATATTTTGGCTCTGAGCTCGGAGAGGGCTCCGTGAAGGGGAATGTGATTTTCCTTCCGTGTTGTTCCAACCTGGACGCTCAAGAGTTTATTCTTCCTTCCCCTGGCAGGCCTATAGGTTAGAACCTTTAATCCTGAAGCACTACAGCAACATCTCCCCCGTGCAGATCCACTGGTACAACACCACCAACCCTCTCCCCTATGAGCACATGAAGCCAAGTTTCCTCAACCCCACCAAAGAAGCTACCTCAGTTCCCGACAGCGACAGCGCCTCGGCGGCGCCGAGCCCAACCACGTCCCCCGTGATGGTGCGGCGTCACTACGGAGAGTCCATCACCAACATTGGCAAAGCCAGCATTTTGGGTATGTCCTCGTGGCCTTGGGGGCACCATGGGGGGCTCCTTGTGGAGCTTCCTTGCTCTGTTGGGTTGAGCTGTAAGCAAACTCCGCTCTGGAGGCTGGGGGGGTTTGGCTGGAGAAGGGGAGACCTGAGAGCCACTTGTGGTACCTAAAGGGGGTCCAGGAGAGCTGGAGAGGGACTTGGGGCAAGGGATGGAGGGACAGGACAGAGGGAATGGCTTCCCACTGCCAGAGGGGTGACCTAATTGTGGCCTTTCAGTACCTAAAGGAGCCCACAGGAAAGATGGAGAGAGACTTTGGACAAGGGCTTGGAGTGAAAGGACAAGGGAAAGTGGATTCAAACTGCAAGAGGGCAGGGAAAAATGGAGAAGAGAAGGCTCCAGGGAGACCTGAGAGCCATTTGTGGTACCTAAAGGGGGTCCAGGAGAGCTGGAGAGGGACTTGGGGCAAGGGATGGAGGGACAGGACACAGGGAATGGCTTCCCACTGCCAGAGGGATGATCTAATTGTGGCCTTCCAGTACCTAAAGGAGCCCACGGGAAAGATGGAGAGAGACTTTGGACAAGGGCTTGGAGAGACAGGACAAGGGAAAGTGGATTCAAACTGACAGAGGGAACGGAAAAATGGGATGTTGGGAAGGAATTCCTGGCTGGGAGGGTGGGCAGGCCCTGGCACAGGGTGCCCAGAGAAGCTGGGGCTGCCCCTGGATCCCTGGAAGAGTCCAAGGCCAGGTTGGACGGGCTTGGAGCAACCTCAGACAGTGGAAGGTGTCCCTGCCCAGGGCAGGGGGTGGGACTGGATGAGCTTTAAGATCCTTTTCCAGCCCAAACCTTTCCATGATTCTGTTCCTGTGTGTTTCACAGGATCAGGGAATTTCTCTTTAAATGGTTTGTTGTAATCCCAGCTGACATTTGCTTTGAAGAAAGGAGCCAGTTGACGTAGGCTGCAATCAGGGCTTGGGGGCAGATGATGTCGTTTGTCCTGTTGCTGCCTTGGTTTTGTCTCCCTTATTGAAGTAACAGCCCAGTGATTTAAGAGTTTCCACTCTGCTTCATGGGGAAAAAAGTTCAATTAAAGCTTCTTCTCCGACTACATTTTCTAGGATTGGCGAATAGGAGAAAAATCACACCCTGTCAACTGGTCCTGTGACATTTAACTCGTGATTTTACAACAGGAAATTCAGGCTGGTTCAACATAAAGTCTGTGCCCTTCTGGCTTTCTGAGTCAAAATAAGCCCTGGTTTAAGGGAGCTTAAATTCCCTTCTCTGGAGCTTAGACTTGAGCATGCACTTGCAGTTTTTGTTGACTCAAGGCTTTTCTTTATCTCTCTGTGTGGGATTTGGAAGAATCCTAGTGCCAGGAATCTTCCCAATCGAATAAGTAAAGCAGAGAAAAGCAGTTTAGTCCTTAAGCAGAAATAAATATGTGGTATTTCAAAGCAGGGTGGCTTTTTTAGGGGGGAGTTATTACAGTGACTTTAATGTCTTGTCCATGAGGTGGCAGCAAAGTCAGGATAAAACGTGACATATCTGCTCTTAACTTTCACACCCTCATTCCTGAGCAACCAAAATAGCCCTTTTAAAGGATGATATAACATTTTTAAATGTCTGTAAGGGCGATGCCAACTTACAGACTCTTAACAAGAGGAATGTCTTAAATGTCCTGATGAGATTCTTAAGTGCAGGAGGTGCCAGCGTTTTGTCTTCAGCTTTTTATGAGAGAGGAATCACAACACATCTTTCAAAGTACCAGATTTCTCATGTATTTTTTTTTCCCCCTAAATGCAGTTCCCAAATTACAGCTTTTGCTTGTACACAAGAGGAGTCTCAGGATAAACAGTGAGCTCTTCAGTCAGATGAGCTGTTCCCACCCCAGAGTGTTTTCAGCCTCCTGTCACTCAGCTCTAATTAGTGGGTGCTGCACTGATTTGAATTTGCACTTTGATTTGTGCTGCTTGGGGGGGTTTTTTTGGGTGCAGGAGCTGCAAGCATCGGGAAGGGCCTCGGGGGGATGCTCTTCTCGAGGTTTGGTCGATCCAGCACAACCCCCCAGACTCTGGAGACGGGAAAAGACGGAGCTGAGGGGGAGGACAAGAAGGCCACCACTGTTGGGACCCCACCTTTACCCCACAGCAGCTCAGCCTTCCTGGAACCCACAGGTGAGTGGTGAGCCCACCAACAGACCTGCCACTGGCACAGGCTGCCCCTGGATCCCTGGAAGTGTCCAAGGCCAGGTTGGATGGGGCTTGGAGCACCCTGGGCTGGTGGGAGGTGTCCCTGCCCATGGCAGGGGGTGGGATGGGATGATCTTTAAGGTCCCTTCCAACCCAAACCATCCTGTGATTCTCTGAGTCTGCTCTGTCTTTGAATCTCTCAAGACTCCAAGGGCTGACTCTTTGTTCTTCCTTTCATCTGTTTTCCCTCTCAAAGGAGGTTTATCTTCACTTGTGTTTGCACATACATGTACACCATATACATCCACGTGACTGTGTGGGTTTGGGCTAATGGGATCTGCATGTCAGTAGTTCCAGAAATCCAATAGGAAAACAATATCATTGCTTCAGAGAATCCCACTTGCCATTTATCATTAAATGGATTTATTTAAATTTCATAGAATGGGTTGGGCTGGAAGGGACCTCAAAGCCTACCCAGTTCCACCCCCTGCCATGGGCAGGGACACCTTCCACTCGCCCAGATTGCTCCAAGCCCTGTCCAGCCTGGTCTGAAACACTTCCAGGGATGGGGCAACCTGTGCCAGGGCCTGCCCACCCTCACAGGGAAGAATTCTTTCTTAATATCTAATCAATCTGCCTTCTTTTGGTTTCAATCCCTTATTCCCCATACACTCCCAATTTCCCCAACAAGTCCAGTTCTGGAGCAACCTGGATTTAAATGACTAAAAGCAGGAGCTTCCCCCTGTCCTGATCTGAACCACCCAGAACAGAAAGTGCAATTTTAACAGCTGAGGGTTTTTTTTTTAAAGTGTAGGTACTTCCCTTAAGGAAATCCATACTTGATTTCATTTCTGAGCTCCCAGTTGGCACCGCTGCAGGAGGGGGGAGGTTTTTTTTGCAATCAGAGGAGTCACAAGTGTGTTTGTTGTGTCTTGTGACAACATTCACATGGCACACTGCTGCCTGTCCATCACTAACTTCAACAGATAACCTGTCTGAGTCACTGCTGGAGGACAAGAAGCTCCTTTTAGGCTCGAGGCAAGCAGAGAGGCAGGACAGTGACTACCACAGCGCTGCCCCCGAGGTCCTCCCAGGGGTGCTTGGCACATCAAGGGCTTTCTGCATGGATCCCCCATCCCTGTGTGCTGGAAGCCATCCCTGCTCCATAGAAGGAGCCCGTGGAGCAGAGGCCAGCGAGGCTGAATGATGCAATGCACAGCCCAAAGGCTCAGCTCGTGGGGTTTGGCAGCCACCCAAACTCCCAGAGCCGGTCAGGGCGTCCTTCCTGCAGAGCCATTGGGGGTTTTTTTGGATAGACACATCTTCCTGGAAATGACTGCAGTTGTCTGCTGGTATCCCAAGGCTCTGGCTCCCTCTCCTTGCTGCAGAGTGGGGTGATGCTCCTGGGAAGACACGGGACATGTCACTCGGTGCCACCGCTCGTGCACCCCTTTATGTGCTCTGGGAGGCAGGAATTCAAATTCCTTCAAAGTGACTTGGCTAAATGGCTGCATTTTTGCCTCAATATGGGGGGTTGGCTTTTGTAGCAAAGCAGCCTTTTATTTTTTTTGTCCTTTTTATTCTGTTGCCCCTCGTAGAGATTTTCTGACCGCCAAAGTGCCTTAACAATGGATGAACCATGGGTCCAGTTAAAAGGCAGTGGCAATTACTTTGAGTGTGGCATTAATCAAAGAGCCATTGAAAGAAAAGGAGAAGTGCTGAAATACATTTGGAATAATCAGGATATTAAAAGGGCTAGAGCTGTGGGAGGGATGGCTTGGAGTATTGGGTGTATTCTCCTCGTATAGGCACCAAAAATGCAAGAAATCCATTTATTTCAGAAAGTCAGTGTTTCCTGGTGGGGCCTTAGCATTTGCTGGATATTTTTGTGTAGCTGTAATAGCAAGTGTAAATAAATGGATTTATAGAGCTACTATGAGGAAAACAGCAGCTTAAAAAAGCAGCAGCTTTTCTCACAGAGTCATTTATGCTGGAAAAGACCTCGAAGAGCAGGTTTCATTTCCTATTTGGCTTTTTTCCCCTGAGCTGAGCCCCTTTCTTAGGCCAGGTTTGTGCTAAAGGCACCTGCATTGAAATGTATTTGTGTATTATTAGGCCAGGTTTGTGCTAAATGCACCTCTATTGAAATGTATTTGTGTATTATTAAATGTTGATTTGGTTGAGTGCCCCGTGAAAGGCAAACACGGAGTGTCTCCCCTGTGTTTTAGGTACAACAAGTAGAATCAGAACCCAAAGCTGATGGCAAAACACCCTGGTGTTTTTGCACTTCTAACCCCCTTTTTGTTTCTTGTTCCCTTTGCAGTGGAACTGGAGCACAGGATCGACTTTGAGCTCAGGGAAGGTCTCGTGGAGAGCAGATACTGGTCTGCAGTCACATCCCACACTGCTTACTGGTCATCCCTGGATATTGCCCTGTTCCTTCTAACCTTCATGTACAAGCAAGACCAGGAAGAGACTGACAAATCCAGTTTAGACACTATTTGAATTTCTGACCAGGGATGGCAAAGGAGGTTTTCAAAGCAATGGCACAAAGAGGATGTTTTGAGTGCAGAGCTGCAGCATCCCGAGGCATGGAGGTTTCAGGTTGAAGTGCATGTTTTGGGGGTTTGTTTTTTTTCCCTGTTTCTAAAGAGGCAAAAGGATTTGTATCTCGAAGCACTTTATAGTTTGAAACATTTTGCAGTGCTTAATCAGACCTGAAAGGGTTCCAAATTCCTGTCACCATGGGCTGTGCAAAGAGCCAGTGCAGCTTGTCTGTCCCATAAGCAGTGTGACATCCTTGGGTGACATCCCTGCTAATGACCCTAATTGCTGGGTAGCTCATTAAACTAGACAGAGATGGGTTAGTTCAAAAAGAAAAAGCCACTAAACGATTGCCATTAACCCAAATACACGTTCAACACAAACCTAAAACTGCCATGTTGCCCATGTTTGATGTACCAGTGAGATGATACCAAGGGTGGTGGTCATTTTTCCAGGACTTTATTCAGCTCCACGTCCAATTATCCCCATGGAAAAGCCCATTCTGACTGCTGGCTTCTGAGGGCCTGTTCTCCATGACACATTTAGAAACTAATGCTAAAAAAGAAAAGGAAAAGAAAAATAAAAAAAAGAAGCATGAAGCAAATCTTTGAAATACTGTAATTATAATTTATTATTCTCTCTCCTCGTTTCATTTTATTCCAGTGTATAAAACATGACTTTTTTACTGGTTTCTTTTGACATAATTTAAGAACCACATTTATTTTCTACAGTGTTTAAGACTTTTTCTCAGAAATACATATCTTTGTACTACTATTCAAATGAATATATGGACACTGTGGCACACTTTAAGTATTTTTTCATTAAAAATAAATATTTGTGGTTTCACACAAATGACATCAGTCACGTTCTTCTCCGAGGTGAGTGCTTTTGCTTTCTCAGGTCCCAAGTTGGGTTGGTTTCCAGAGGAGCCAGCTGTCCTTTGTTTGCCACAATGAAATGCATGTACGTGTGTGTTTGTATAAAAACATATGTATATTTATGGGCAGGGACCTTATCGTGAGGCAAGAGCTCCATAAAATAAACTTGGGGAGGCCTGAGAGGACCAACATTTACATTAGGTTTGGATCTGAAGCTAATTAAGAGCCAGGAGGGAAGGGTTGGGATGAAAGGATTGAAACAGCCTGGAAGGCTCTGGAGTCGAAATGTCAGATATGGGACCTCTGAGCTGCCTCTGCCTGAGGTATTTCTGATCTGGGTGGCACATGTGGAAGCTGCAGGACCTAAATTTCAGTTAAAAAAAAAAAAAAAAAAACACCAAAAAAATCAGTCAGTGGTGTTGGTGAAGGGTTGTGTTCTCAGGGTAAACAGATGTGGCAACATCAGCCCAGAGCAGCGGAGCGGTGGCTTGAGATATGGAAACCATCCAGAGGTCCCTTCCTGGGGACAGGCAGTGGCTCTTCTCCCAAAAATTGGTATTTGGGTTGCTTCTTGTTTCCCTGGTCCACGTGCAATGGGGCAGGAATTGGGATCTAGGACTGTGGTGGGGGGGGTTATGGATTCAGGAATCATTCCAAAGGGGGAATAAACACCACAGGAGGGAAGGGAGGATGACACAGAGGGCAGGGAACCAATACCCAACACTCAGACCTTGCTTCACTGTGGGTCTCTCAAAAATTCCATGTGGCCTCAGAAAATTGGAGCTCTCCTGGCATGTTTGCCTTGGGAGATGAGCAATCCTAGGGAAGGAAAACAAGCCTGGAAGAGGATGGAGCTGGATACCTCTGCTCCAGCAAACAGCCCCGTGTTTACAGTGCTGCCTCTCCAGAGAACTTGTTTAATCAGCTCTTCCTAATTAGGACAACTTAAACATAAAAAAAAAAAAAAAAAAGGAGAATCTCCTTTTATATTTAACACGTGCCAAACGTTCCCAAAAGTGCGTGGTTGGTGTTTGGGGACTCTGAGTGGGGTCTGATCCCTTTACCCCTCTGGATTCCCCACTCCATCCCTTCCCAAAGCTGCAAACAAAAGGGGTTAATTCCTGTCATTCCTGTGGGCTCTGCACGCTCTGCTGTTGGCCAGGACGTGTCTCAGATTGATGGAATAGCTGCTCCCCTTGCCTCACAACGTGCTGCTGCTTGCTGACTGCTCTCCATATAAGGGCTCAGCTCCTGCTTTTAGGTCCGTGCCCCTTGGAAAATCAAGGGAGAAGGTGGAGCTGAGGAGTCAATCCCATTGCTGGGAGGAGAAGGGATAATGAGCACCAATACCTGTTCATCCCTTGGCATTTTTCCTGAGTTAATGGGCGTGTTTATTTACGAGTCTGTTCTAATTAGTAACTCCACGGACCACCTACTTACCTCCAAGCTTAATTCCAAACCTAAAACACACCTTGAGAGAAGAAAGGGAGATTTATTTTAAAGGGTGTGAAAGGATGTTAAGCGTGCCCTTGGCAGACTTTGGGCCCTAATCCTCAAAAAACACCTCTCATCCTCCTGCAAAGATGAAATCCTCTTTAAAAAAGCAGGTTTTGAAGGTGGCAGAGGAAGGATTGCCCCGTTTCTGTCCTGTGATGCAGGAGGGATGCAAGCAGGGTCACGTCCCTGCATGCTCAAGTCTCAATTTCATGCTTCAAACTTTCTGGTCAGATGGTCTGTGGCATAATATGGAGCTGGAATGTCCTGGCTCCCAGTGACTGCCTTGTTTTCTTCTGCAAGGACAATGTTTAGCTTTCCAAGCCGTGTTGACTCGTGGTTTTGCTTGAGAAACCAAGATAAGGGGAATGTTCTGCCCCTCTGTCACTCTTGGGCCTGATACCGACCTGTTTGCAAAACTTGGCCTTGAGCTCTTTGTCCAAATTTGACAAGGTCATTTCTGCAGATAACGAGCTTTAATTTTATTCTTTTTTTTCTCAGTTCCATCCCTTTGTTCCTAATTATTCTGTCATGGTTTTACTACAACCCCCTTTAATTTATACACACTCACTCTCTGCTTTCCTGCCAGAGCTTCTGGAGTCAGACACCCTTTGCTTTATTTCACAGTCTGCCTGGCCAACTCCAATTACTTTATCTCCTTCCCTAATTAGTATTATCAGGCTGGACTGAAACATGTTTCACATTCTCATCCATATATTTTGCCTGGTTGCCACCTCTTCTTTCTGCTTTCCTGCTCTCCTGGTGCTCCTTTCCCATGGAGCTGACTCTGCCAGTACCTAAATTGTTGGGAATTGATCTCGTTCAGGTTCAGATAATTAATATATTTTTGTGTGCCCTCTGCCCAGCAAGTTGATTTGGAGTTCCTTGTGCCCCATTTTTCCATTATTAGCTTGGAGATCACATTTCTGCCTCCACACATTGTTTTTCTACCGAATTTGGACTTTAGGTGCTGGTACAGGGTCACCTCCCCAGGCTCTGCTGAACCCCTTAGGTCACCATCAGGAAGCTTTTACACACCAAGACACAGTTTGAGCTGCATTTAATAATAATTTTCCATGGAAAAAAACACCTTTCTCTTGGTATAGCTTCTCCCACAGGTGTTTTTTAGGTCTCTTGTCTCCCTTGTTGCACTCAAACCTCTTCTGGAGTGCTGGGGTTTCATTTCTGTCCACCAGAATGAACATTTGCTTCGTGCTTTTCTGAGCATCCTCAAGGAAAATTTTGGCCCCCACTCGGATCCCGAGGGCCACCTCCTGCTGTTGTGATCCCAGAGCCTTCTCCTGAAAGCTCAGCCTCAGCAAATCCCACATGGATGTGCTCCAGGATGGCTTTGCACATTCTCTCTGTCCCCTGCCTGCTGCCATCAGCTGAACGCCAGCACTGACAAAGCATTTTGTGTCATTGCCCATGGCTTTTGGCACGTCAGCTGATGGTGGAGCTGGGCTGGGCTCTCCCAAGGCTCATTCCTTGCTCCTCCTGTTTCTCCTCCATCCCTTGGGGACCCGTTTGACCCACGCTTTGCTAGAGAAACACAATGTTCTCTGTGTCCCTGCGTGCCACTGCAGTGCTGGCGTGGTCTCCTCTTCCAAGAGGAGAAGTCCTGAGCCAGGGAGAGAAGTACCTGGCTGTGAAGCTGCAGCTCACCCAGAGCTCAGTGCCCCGTGGTCCTGTTGGAAAGCAAATTCCAACCTCAGCCTTTTCCCCTCTGTCCCATCTGCACCTCTTTAGCAAACCCCAGCCAGTTCTTTCCCCCTGGGATTGGGAAGTCAGCGAGATCCCTGCAAACACGAGATGTCCCAGGAGCCATCCCTTGTGGTCTGGAATTCCTCGATGATTTATCCAAAGAGAGGGTTTTCATGTGATGCTTCTGAGAGCATCTGCCATGGATTAACTTCTCTCTTTGTTTCTTAAATAAAATGCCATTTCTGCCCATTCCCCGGGGCCTCATTGATTGTGGGCATGGACATTGAATCCTACAATCCCTGAACAGCTTGGCTTGGAAGGGACCTTAAAGATGATTTAGTTCCAGCCCCCAGTGGGGTTGGGAAGGGAGAGGTGAAGCCCAGATTTCTCAGCAGGCTGCAGCCCTGGCCAGACACTTGATCTGCAAGGGCCCCACATCCAGTTTGTTGTTCTTGCTGGTTTTATGGTTCTTTCAGTATCTCCAGGAGGACAGTATCTCATTTCAGGCTGTCCCACACCATCTGCTTAAAGGGCAGCTCTGTCTCATCATCTCACTGGGCCATTGTGGGTTGCTGTTTGCATCCCTCTGTCTTCACAAAGCTCAGACTGGCTGGAAACCAAAGCCAGGGGAAGGGGGAAAGGAGAACAGCTCTGCTGGCTTTGGATTTGTGGCCTCTACACCCACTGCTGTCTCTCACACCTACCCCAAACTGAAAACTAGTTTGTGCTGCCACCAGAGAATCACAGGATGGTTTGGGTTGGAAGGGACATTAAAGCTCATCCCATTCCACCCCCTGCCATGGGCAGGGACACCTCCCACCAGCCCAGGGTGCTCCAAGCCCCGTCCAACCTGGCCTTGGACACTTCCAGGGATCCAGGGGCAGCCCCAGCTTCTCTGCCCAACCTGTGCCAGGGCCTGCCCACCCTCCCAGCCACCAATTCCTTCCCTAAATATCTAAAATAAATAAATCATGAAACCAGCCCGCCCTCAGGGAGGGCTTGGGGCTCCCCCCTTGCCCTGGGGCTGCCCCCATTGCTGCCCTCCGTGAGTCCAGCTGGGCAGGAACAGCCCCCCCAGCCACTCCCAGGGCAGGGGTTTCCTGTTGGAAATGCAAAACTGCAAAAGCCTCTGAAAGATGAGAAGAGCCAAAACATGCACAGATGTTTTTATCTTCCCACCTTTCCATCCCGCCCCCGTCATGGGGAGCATCCGTATTGTCAGCCTGAAAATGCCAAGGTCCCGCTGTGAGAACTTTCCCAGGATGTTTCTTGCTGCAGGGTTTGCCAGATATTGTCACATTCCTAATTTCTTTTAAGTAACCCAATAGTTAAGTTTAAAAATAACTTCGGGTACTTTCAGCATTGCAAGACGTGCTTTCAGTATGGAAATCCTTAGACTGATTTGCAAAGAGGGACAGATGATTTCCAAAACAAACCCCACGTTTTAAGACAAGGGGGGGATGGTTTTAAACTAAAAGAGGAGAGATTGAGATGGGATATTGGGAAGGAATTCCTGGCTGGGAGGGTGGGCAGGCCCTGGCACAGGGTGCCCAGAGAAGCTGTGGC
>JAWWEW010000165.1:61280621-61295422 GCA_035583185.1 Anabacerthia variegaticeps
CCTGCCCTTCCCTTCCCTTTCCCTTTCCCTTTCCCTTTCCCTTTCCCTTTCCCTTTCCCTTTCCCTTTCCCTTTCCCTTCCCTCTCTGCTCCCACCTAAGGTTTGTCACTGGTGTTTTTGTTGGTCCAGCAGCCACGTGCTCTCCATCCTGAGGTCTCAGCCTCCCACAGCTGTGAAGGCATGAGTGGATGACCATCATTCCAACACGTGGTGGAGTTTGGGCATCCTCAGGGCTGGGTTTGGCACCCAGTGAGCAGAGATTGACCTGCAAATGGGGACTGGAGCAAGTCTGTGTGTGACAGGAACTTCCAGTCTCTGTGTGACAGTAACTTCAACCCCGCTTTTGGAGAGAACACAGAATCACAGAAGGGTTTGGAAGATCATCCTCCAGTTTGAGCAATGAGCTGCCACAAGGTTTTAGTGGCCTGAGAAGGTGGGAGAGCCCTGCTGGCACAGGGTGGGCACACAGACCACCCGGGGTGCCTCTTTCCTGGCTCAGCTTTAAAACCCTCTGACGGTGGTGATTCCCCTCCCTCCTTCACTCCCTTAGATCCAAAGTCTCCCCAAAGTGATAATGGGAGGTTTTCTCCCAGTGACCTGCCCATTGCTTTTTGCCCATCCCTTGTGGAAAGAGGGAACAGCACATTTTCTCCCTCTTCCATCCCTCCCTCTCCAGATAAACCCTCTTTTACCAACCTGAAGAGGTTATCATCGTTCTTTTTTTTTTTTTCTCTAGGATAAACAGCCTAAATTCTTTCAGCCTCTCCTCATCCATCCCCCTCCTGTCTCCCCAGGACCTGCTGATGAACTGGGACTGGGAGATCCCTCTTTTTCAGGGCATGTGGGAAGCACCAGGAACTCTTGGAGCACCACAGCACCCTCAGCTGCAGTCACTGTGTCTTCCAGGAGCCCACAAGTCACCTCAATTTCACATTTCAGTGGGATTTTGGGGATTCCCAACATGGTCACCCATACCTGGCCAGCTGAGAGCCCACCTCCCCTTCCTCCAGGAGCTGCCAGTGCTTCCCCCAGCTCTGCCTGGAGACCAAGTTCCTGCCACGAGGCTGATTCAATAACATCCACCTTATTAACCCACCCTGATGTGCTCTGTCTCTATTTTTCCAGCACTAACTGCATTACCCTCCCTCCTGCATCCGACCTTTCCGGTGAAGACCGAGGCTGGAAAAGCACAGAATCATCCAGCTGTCTGTTCATCATCCATCTCCAGCCTCCCCTGGCACCACAGGCTCCTGAATCTGCTCAGGAGCTACACGGGGCATCTCTGAGAGGCAAACAAAAGGTGTCAACCCCTTTGATTTTCTGGTTGATGTTCCCCAAATCCCTTTATCCAGCCCTGAACACTCCAGTGATCTGCATGGGGAGACATGGATGTGACCAAGAAATCTGAGCCTGGTGTCCATCAGGGCACTAACCCTCCCTCTTCCCTGCAGCTTCATGGTGTTAATTTCCCCGAAAAAGGAAGGAGTTTGGGGTTATTTTTTAAGCAATCCTGCACACAGGGAATGTTGTGCTTTTCCACAAAGCAAACCACACCAGCCATCCCAAGGGATGTGATCCCAGCTCCAGCATCCTCAGTGGTCCCAGCCCCTGCTGTGTGTCCAGCCTTGCCTTCTCCATCTCTGAAATGGGGAGAAAATTGCTGTACTTTCCTTGTCTGTAGCCATTTGGACTGGGATATTACCGGGGAATTAGTGTGACCTGTGCCTGCAGAGGCTGCTCACACACCCCCCAAACACAATGAGAGGAGCCAGGATATAGAATCCCAAAATCCTAGAATGGTTTGGGTTGGAAGAGGCCTTAAAACCACCTAGTTCCAGCCCCTTGCCATGGGCAGACACCCTTGGTTTTGGTTAAAAACAAGAGAGAAGAGCAGTCTGGGGATCACACAAGTGAGGTGGTTGTAGGAGATGACTCTGAGTTGCCCCCCCTGGATGTGTGACTTGGGGTCTGGGGGCAGTTTGGGGGACCTCCTGAGGGTGAAAGTGTCCTGCTGCATCAGGGCTGTGCCCCCAAACACCCCACAGTGCCAGAGGTGCCCTGTGGTGTCGGTGCTGTGCTCAGGTACCCGTTATTACCCAGCTCTCACCAAGCTCTGACGTGAGAATTGATAAAAACACTCCTTTGGTGCTTTTTGTTCTCTGGCAGAGCACGAGCCAAGGCAGCCAAACCCCAGCAGCCCCTTCCTCCTCCTCTCCCTCCTCCTGCTCCTCAGCTTCCCACAGCAGGGGTGGGATTTATGGGGAAGGTGTGATTTATAGGACAGGGGTGATTTATGGGGCTGCTGCTCTACTCGTTTGGCCTTTGGGGCTTTGCAGCCTCGCAGAACTCCCTGCACCGACGTGGCTTGCTTGGAGTCCCTTATTCCCGAGGTTTTGGATGCTTCTGGGGTCACACAATGGGATTGAAGTGGTGGTGTTTCTGCTGTCAGGCTCTCCTGCCTTCAGGCTGGGCTTGGGGGGCAGTGGATGCCCACCCTGGGGAGCTCAAGGCACGTGGATCCTTCTCAGGATGCCACAAGAAGGGGAGGTGTGAGATTTTGGGAGATCATTGCCCCACAATTGTGTCCCAACTGTCCTCCACATGTGGCTTTCCCCACTCTCCCCCTCTGAGATGCTGCTGTTGTGTCCCTGGTCATGGGGATGAAGAATAAACCCATCTCAGAGGTTTTTTTGGGGCTGTGGGGTGGGGACAGGACCCTGACACCAGCATTGAGCATCCCAGTACCATCCAGAGAAGATGGGTGGCCCAGGCTGGTGTTTCTGGGCGTTCCACAGTGGGAAAATCATCCCAGTCCCTCCCCATCTTCACATGCCTTGAACACCACTGGGCAGCCCATCCCCAGGGCTGGATTTGCTTCTCCATTCCACAATCTGGTGACTTTCCTGCTCCAGAGCCAACTCCAGAGAACAGCCATAGGGGTGGGAGCAGTCCAGCACATCTCAGGGATATGCTGTTCCCTACCAAAGCCTGACTGATGAGCTTCACCTCGCCCTGATAGAGGGAAAAGGTGGCTGGGAGCCAGTTCCAACCCCTGGGACCGTTGGGGAAAGGAGAGCTGGGGCTGGAGAGATAAGGGATGTGTGGGTGCCAGGGCTGGGGTGGGGTCAGGGGTTGATGCTGCAGCACTTGGTGGGGCTGCCACTTTGGAATGACACAGGACAGGGCTCCACAGGGTGCTGGGAGCACTTTCCTTGCCCTCCTTCCTGACCTGGGAGACCTGGGTGTCAGCACAGGGGGCATTCCTACAACTCTGCTTCCCATCAAGTGACTGCCCCAAATGGGCCTGAGTAGAAGCTGTGAATAATTGATGGTGTGATTTGGGGAATTTTGTTTTCCCTCCCGCTGCTTCCCAGTAAATCATTCCCAAAGAGACGTTTTCCACTGTCTGCAGATGAATGTCAGATCCACCAGATGAATTATTTGGGATTTTTGGTGTTTCTTCTGGCTGACTAAGAGTGGATAAATGATGCTGGGTGTTTCTTCTGACACCCCAGAGTCACCAGCCCTGGGGATGGTGATTGAGTGTGGTGTGACATTTGGATTTGCTTTGAGCTCCTGCTCCATGGGAGAAATCCAGCCTTCCAGCCTGGACTTTGTGTTTGTAGAGGCAAATGAATAGGAGGCCTTCTGGAGGTGGAGAAGAGCCAGAATGGGAGAGGCAAAAGCTCAAAAATTCTGATGGACAATAGAAAGTGTTTTAACATGTTTTATAGTATGGGAGAAGAGGGGGTGTGGGAGATGTTTGAGCCTTTGGGCTGGATGGAGGTGATGGTCCAACATCCCTGGGGGCTCTGGAGGTGTTTGAAGGATGGATGGGGATGGCAGCAGCTGAGAGGGACACATTCCTACATCCCTGTGCAGCAGTTCCTGCTGGAAGTAGTGAGATGACATTGAGAGTGCAAGGTGAGGATGATGAGTGGTACCAAACCCATCCCTCAGGTCCAGGTGATGCAAAGGAAGATCAGCAAAGGGAGGTGGTCCTGGGAATGGCTGTTGGGAGACACTCAGGCAGCAGGCAGAGAGCTGGAAGGGTATTTTCAGCCCTGTGAATTTACCTGGGCTTTATCCAAATTTTCCAGCACATTGGATTCAAGTTAACAACTCCCTCTGGCTAAACAGATGTTTTAGGATGCTCCACGACCCACCAGCCCTTTCAGAGGGACACAAAGTTCAAGGAACCTTCTGGCCCTGGGGACAACTAATTTGGGGCACGTTGCCTTCTATGCAGGCCAAGGCAAGAGTCACACTCGGTGGAGGCCACTCCTGACAGCTGGAAACATCAGAAGGACATTGAGAAAGGCTAAAAGATAAATGAGAGCACAGGGATTAATGTCAACAGGAAACTAATGCCTGACACAGGCCAAGCCAGGAGAGCCAGCAGAGTGGTGTGTTATGAAGAGCTGATTGCTGAGGAACAAACCTCCCAGCCTGAGGCTTCGAGAGCTAAATTGAGCCTAATTCCTGGAAAGAAGGTGAAGAGGGGACAGAGAAGAGCCCTGCAGGGGGGTTTGTCCTGCAGCACAAGCCTGGCAGGCTCTGGTGGCCGTGGCTGATGTGCGGAAGCTGCAGTGTGGAAATGAGGTGAGATTTTGTAGCTGCAGGGCAGCGAAACCTTGGCTTGATTTACCAAGGGAGGAGGTTCCTCACTCCTCCTTTGTGTCTTCTGTCTGAGCGTGGCCATCTCTTGCAGGCTGGGATTTATTCCAGATGCTGCCAGGAGAAGCTGTGGATGCTCCATCCCTGGAAGTGTCCAAGGCCAGGTTGGACGGGGCTCGGAGCAACCTGGGCTAGTGGGAGGTGTCCCTGCCCATGGCAGGGGGTGGAATGGGATGGTCTTCACAGTCCATTCCAACCCAAACCATCCTGTGATTCTAATCTATGATTTTGTAACGTCTGGGCATGAAGGACCAGGCTGGATGGTTGTGGCAGTCTCAGATCTTGGTCCCTGGCTTCATCCCACGTGTCCTTGATCATCAGAAGAGACTCTGGACAAGGGCATGGAGTGACAGGGAAGGGGGAATGGCTCACCACTGCCAGAGGACAAGGTTAGATGGGATACTGGGAAGGAATTGGTGGCTGGGAGGGTGGGCAGGCCCTGGCACAGGGTGGGCAGAGAAGCTGGGGCTGCCCCTGGATCCCTGGGAGTGTCCAAGGCCAGGTTGGATGGGGCTTGGAGCAACCTGATCACAATCACAGGACAGACTGAACCTCCCCATCCCAAGTGCCTCTTCGAGATCCTCATCCCAAATCTCACTCATCCTTTCACTACAGGGATACTGGGTTAACTCCATGCATGGCCCAGGTGATGGCACAAGGTACAACACGGAGCTGTGACGGCATCTCTGCTCTGCTCAAACATCCAGGGAAATAAAAGCTCCACGTCACGTGGACATTTCCGAAATGACAAAATCGGGGAAGAACGAATGTGGCCGGGAATAAACAAGGAAGCAGAGTTACCCAGCACGTTTCCTTTGCCAGGAGTGTGACCTTGTCCCTGCTGGGAAATGGCCATTTGTGAAAAGGGAACCTTGGCTACATCCACCAGACGCTTAGGGGTGGAAGGGGATGAAGAGACAGAAGGGCTGCAATGAGATGGCCTTTAAGGTCCCTTCCAACCCAAACCATGGTTTTGTGAAGCAAAAAGCCATGTGAAGAGGAATGGTACCAGTGGCAGTGGGTTAAGGGGTGTTGGAGACACAAAATGTGCCGGAGGGAATAACAAGCCCCTGCATTCCACCTTTTTGGGGTTTTCTTCTGAAACCCCATCGTTAAGGAGGAACTGCAGACAGGGAATATCAAGACCCAGGTGAAGTGGGAGGGTGAAGGGGCCAAGTGGGAGGGTGAAGGGGCCAAGCAGGGAGTGCCCACCACCAGGTCAGAGCATTTGAGGGAACAGAGCTTTTGTTTACACGGAGTTTTGGGGGATTTCTCTGCCTCTGGAGAGCTGGGAGCTCAGTCCTGCTGCTTCTCCAGCTCTGATCAGCCAGCAAAGGCACCTACACACACAGGGCAGAGTTCCATGGCCGGTCACCCTGGGAAGAGCCAGTCGGACCGGCTTGGTCGCAGCCCCAGAGCAGCCAAGCAGGAACAGCAGCAGCAACAGCAGCTGCTTTCAACAACTGCCCGTAAGAGTTTATAAACCAAAATAAAGGTCACAAACACACATCTCCCCCCACACAAAAAGGGGGCAAAACTAACTGGATAAACCCGCGACGGGGAAGCAGCCGCTGAGCTTCCCCTCTGATTTCCTAAGGATGCCAACTGAGACATTTCATGGGAAAACTCTCCTGGTTTCCACGAGGCAGGGGCCGAAGGAGCAGCGGGCTGGGGGCAGGTCTGGTAGGTATCATCCCTGTCCCGATGGAAGCGGCCGCGCGTTTCGCCACCTTATTTGGCTATTGCTGCCTGTAGGGAGCGAGGACTTGCTGCAAACAGTGGGAAGAGCCCTTGGGGATGCTTGGCTGCCTCTGACGCAAGAGTCTCACCAGTGCATTTTTGACCTCGTGTTGCCTCTCGGCCAAGCATTGGACATCGCCGTGCCCTCTCCCTCCACACACCCACCAGCCAAGGCAAGGAGCGCCAGGGATGGAAAGGGCAGAGGGAACGGCTTCCCTGTCCTCAGGGAAGGAGAAACGAGTGTGTTTGAGGGCAGAAGGATCCGGCAGCCTCTGCTCAGGGCTGCAATCAGCTGTACTAAAAGGTTACTCGCTCCGCAGGGCCGTATCCAATTGCATCAGCTGGGAAGCTCGTCCAACACGCCGGGCTGAGAGTAACCCTTTCTATTTATTGCCCTATTGTTTGGCGCTGGAGGAACACGGAGATACCATCTGGGAAAGCTTTGTTGTTACAGACCGGCTTTCCCCCCGCGCTCCAAAGTCACCTCCACGTTACGCTCCCGCTCCCGAGTTTGGGGGGAATGGGAAGGGGGTTGTGCTGATGGGGATGGAGGCCCCAGCAGGATTTGAGGGGGAAGGTCATCTGCTACCCATCCTCCCTCCATTCAGGGCAACGTCACCCAATCTCCTTCTGGCAGCAGAAGTCCAAATCCTTGGATAAAATCCGTTTTACTCAGCCCTGAGCGAGCTCAGGAAAGGTTTTATTAGTGCAGATGATAAAGCAGAGGAAAAGCACTTTATGAATATCTCCATTATGACAACAAAGTGGAAAGTGGGAAAACTTTACCCATTGAGGGGGTTTGTTGCCTCCACGGCGCCAAAGCAACCTGGTCCAGGGGAAGGTGTCCCTGCCTATGGCAGGGGGCTGTATTTGGGTGTTCTCCAAGGTCCCTTCCAAACTGAACCATTCCGTGATTCTGTGGTCCTTCTGTGGTCTGATTCCTGTGTGCCATTCACGGCGTGGGACGCAGGGATGGTGCTCGTGGAGGCAGCTCTGGGGTGGCAGAGCCATCCCCGAGGCTGGTGGGGAGGGCACAGCTTTGCTGGGACGTGAATTCCCATCGCCCAGCATGGTGTGGGACACATCCAGCTCCGAGCAGCGGATTGTCAGGAAGCCCGCTAGCTCGGCGGGATGTGTGTGTGGCTGGGTGGAGAGCCACAGGAAGCAGATAATATTTTTTTTTTTTCCTCCATTTGTGCCACTTCAGACTCTTTTATTTAAAGACAGTTCCCATTTCCCAGAATCACAGGATGATGAGGATGGAGAGAGCCAGCCCATTGCCCAGCCTGGGAGCGGGCACCGACCACTATGCCAAGGTAGGGCTTTGCTGAATGGGAAGGATTTTTCCTGTGAGTTTGGGGCCATTGGTAAAAACCACCCTAAAAGGAGCAGAGAGGGCATGGCTGCCACGGAACCCACATGTGTTTGGGACACCGTGTGTTTGGGACACCCACCGGCCCTAAGGGATGCTCTCCCAGCTGGCTCCTGAGAGCCAAACTCTGCATGCCCTGGGACCGCTGGCCATGGGCTGAGCCAGGCCAAGCCAGGGTGGGATGAGCCCGGCCGGGATGAGCTGGGCAGAGCTCGGCTGGGCTGAGCTGGGTTGTGCCGGGCTGGGATGAGGAGGACAGAACTGAGCGGGGATGAGCCGTGCCAGGATGAGCCCAGCTGGGATGGGATGAGCTGGGTCAGGATGAGCTGGGCTGGGATGAGCTGGGATGAGCCAGGCTGGGATGAGCCAGGCTGGGATGAGCTGGGCTATGCCAGGCTGGGATGTGCTGGGCTATGTCAGACTGGGATGAGTTGGGCTGGGATGAGCTGGGCTATGCCGGGCTGGGATAAACTGGGATGAGCCAGGCTGGGATGAGCTGGGCTGGGATGAGCTCAGTCGGGCAGAGTCAGGTTGGAGAGAGCCGAGCTGGGAAGAGCCGAGCCAGGATGATCCCAGGCAGGATGATTCCAGCTGGGATGATCCCAGCCGGGCTGTGCAGAACCGGGATAATCCCAACCGGGTCGGGATGATCGCAGCCGGGCCGGGCCGATCCCAGCCGGGTCGAGATGATCCCAGTCCAGCCATGCAGAACCGGGATGATCCCAGCCGGGTCGGGATGATTCCAGCCGGGTCGGGACTATCCCAACCGGGCCGTGCAGAACCGGGATGATCGCAGCCGGGATGATCCCAATCGGGTTGTGCAGAACCGGGATGATCCCAGCCGGGTCAGGATGATCCCAGCCGGGCTGTGTAGAACCGGGATGATCCCAGCCGGGCCGATCCCAGGCGGGTCAGGATGATCCCAGCCGGGTCGAGATGATCCCAGGCGGGTCGGGATGATCCCAGTCCGGCCGTGCAGAACCGGGATGATCCCAGGCGGGTCGGGCCGATCCCAGGCGGGTCGGGATGATCCCAGTCCGGCCGTGCAGAACCGGGATAATCCCAACCGGGATGATCCCAATCGGGTTGTGCAGAACCGTGACAATCCCAGCCGGGCCGATCCCAGCCGGGTCGGGCCGATCCCAGGCGGGTCGGGATGATCCCATCCGTGCCGATCCCGGCCGTGCCGCCCCCCGGCGATTCCCGGATGTTGGAGCGGCCCCCGCTCGCTCCGTCCTTCGCTTCCATAAAAGGCCAAGGGGCCCGGCAGCGCGGGGCGCGTTTTTCCTTTAATTATTATCCCCCTCCTCCTCCTCCGCCTCCTCCTCCTCCTCCTCCGCCCCGCTCCGGCCCCGCACCAGCGGCAGGGCCGGCGGGACCGCGGCTCCCCCATCCCAATTCCCGCTCCCCATCCCAATTCCCGCTCCCCACCCCATCCCTCCCGGCGCTGATCCCGGCCCGGCGGTGCCGCAGGAGCCCGGGGCCATGGCGCTGGACGGGATCCGCATGCCGGACGGCTGCTACGCGGACGGCACCTGGGAGCTCAGCGTCCATGTCACCGACCTGGGCCGCGATGTCACCCTGCGGGTCACCGGAGAGATACACATCGGCGGCGTCATGCTGCGCCTCGTGGAGAAGCTCGGTGAGTCCCTTGGTACCCCCCCGGGTACCCCCCCGGTACCCTCTGGCATCCTCCCGGTATCCCCCGGTATCCCCCTGGTATCCCTCGGTACTCCCCCGGCTTCCCCCTGGTATCCCCCGGTATTCCCCTGGTATCCTCCGGTATTCCCCTGGTATCCTCCGGTACCCCCCGGGCATCCTTCGGTATCCCCCGGTATCCCCGGCAGACAGGGCAGTGCTCCGGGTACCAACACCCAGCCCCAGTGTAGTTCTTCAACTCCCAGTACCCTTCTCCAGTTCCCAGCACCCTGCCCAGTGCAGTTCTTCAACATCCAGTACCCTCCTCCAGTTCCCAGCCAGTGCCCCAGTGCAGTGTTCTAGTTCCCAGCACCCTTCTCCAGCTCCCAGCACTCTGCTCCAGTGCTGTGCTGTGGTCACCAGCACCCCACTCCAGTTCCCAGCACCCTGTCCCAGTGCTTGCTCCAGCTCCCAGCCAGTGCCCCAGTGCAGTGTTCCAGCTCCCAGCACTGTGCCCCACTGCAGTGTTCCAGTTCCCAGCACCATGGCCCAATGCAGTGCTCCAGTGCAGTGCTCCAGTTCCCATCCAGTGCTCCAATGCATTGCTCCAGCTCCCAGCACGCTGCCCCGAAGCACAGTGCTCCAGCTCCCAGACCCCTTTTCCAGCTTCCAGCTCCCAGCCCCCTTTTCCAGCTTCCAGCACCCTGCCTCAGTGCAGTGCTCCAGCTCCCATCCAGTGCTCCAGTCCTGTGCTTCAACTCCTAGCACTCTGCCCCAGTACTTGCTCCAGCTCCCAGCACACTGCCCCAGTGCAGTGCTCCAGCTCCCAACACCCTTCTCCAGTTCCCAGCACCATGTCCCAGTGCAGTGCTCCAGCTCCCACCACCATGTCCCAGTGCAGTGCTCCAGTTCCCAGCACCATGTCCCAGTGCAGTGCTCCAGTTCCCAGCACCATGTCCCAGTGCAGTGCTCCAGCTCCCACCACCATGTCCCAGTGCAGTGCTCCAGTTCCCAGCCCCCTTTTCCAGCTCCCAGCACGCTGCCCCAGTGCAGTGCTCCAGCTCCCAGCCAGTGCCCCAGTGCAGTGCTCCTCCTCCCAGAATCCTGCTCCAATACCCTGCTTTAACTCCCAGCACCCTCTCTCAGTACTGTGCTTCAGCTCCCAGTATCCTGCCCCAGTGCAGTGCCTGAGCACACCCAGTGCCCTGCTTTACCTCCCAGCACCCTGCCTCAGCACCTTGTCTCAGCACAGTGCTCCAGCACCCTGCTCCAACACTGTGCTTTGGCTCCCAGTATCCTGTTCTAGCTTCCAGCACCCTGTCCCAGTACAGGGCATGAGCACCCAGTGCTGTGCTCCAGCACCCAGCACCCTCCCCCAGTACTGTGCTTTAGCTCCCAGCACACTGGCCCAGCACCCTACCCATCCCAGCTATCCACACCCTGCCCTAGCCCCCCATGCCAGCCCCCAGTCTCCCCCTTTTCCCCCTGCCCCCCTCCAGTCTCCCCCTCTCCCCCTGCACCCCTCCAGTCTCCCCCTGCACCCTTCCATGCTTTCCCTCTCCTCCTGCCCCTCCTCACCCCTGGATCCCCAACCAGCCAAACCTTCCCCCCCCTCCCCGAGGCCTCAGCCCCATCCAGCAGGGTTTTGCACAGTCAGGAAACAGCTCCTCTTTCGGGCTGGGTCGGGGGTTTTACGGACGCTCTCCCATTCACAGCAAAACCTAATCCCGCAATTCCCTGCCAGGAAAGCATTCCCAAAGGCCACGGGGTGCTCGGCGGGGTGACACCAGTGAGGAGGGCTTGGGGACAGCTGGACAAAGAGTGGGTTTGTTGGGGGAGCCCCAAAAAAGCCTCTTCCCACATCTCCTTATCGGTGCTTTATGGCTGGGGTGTGTTTGCTCGGTGGCGATGGCCGTAATTGCCCAAATAAAATATTAATGACGAGGCCCCGCGCGTGCCTGTGGCTGGGGGAGTCACAGAGCTGTCAGCTGCACCAGCAGGTCCTGCTCCTGCTGCTCCTTCCCCCATCCCCACCCTCCCATCCCCGTGCTCAGGTTTGGGGTTATTAATGATCCCGAATGGGAAGGAAGAGACGGATCTAAATACAGTGGTTTCGAAAGGAAGCGAGCGCTCGCATCGAAAGGGTCTCGTGCTGGAGTCGGGCTGAACTCGCTGAAAACTTTTTAGTTTTTTATTTAACTACCCTGCTGGAGCCGCAGAAAGTTTTGTTGGAGTCGAGGGCAAAAAAAGAAAAAAAAGGAAAAAAAAGGGCAGCTTTCTAGAAATGGTAACAAACCCACCCATGAATGAACAAGCCGTGCGGGGCGTCGGGAGACGCCGAGGCAAAGGGAAAGCCAAGCATGTGCATGGGGCTGGAGCCCAGTGAGGACCTAAATTAGCTCCTGATGTCATGCATTCCCCCCCCAAAATGTTTGCCCGGGTCCTCTCCACTTGTTAAATTAGGGATTGTATTAGAGGGAAGGAATGCAGTGGCCTCGGGATGGTGGATGGTGCTCCCCGGGGGGCTCAGCCCCAACGCCCCCCTCCCCGGCACGGTGGGGATCCGTGGATATTCCAGCTGGTGCCTTCCCTTTCCCCTTGGCTTTTGTCGCCCAGCCAAGCTCTACGTCTTTAGTTGCTTTTAATCTTCCTGCCTGTCAGCTCTTCCAGCCCTCTCATCATTTTTATGGCTCTTCTTTGAGCTCCTGCCAGTTCGCCGGGGTCGGGCTTAGCGGAGCGGGGTGGGACGGGACTCGTTCCTCGTCCTCCCGTGCTCCTCAATGCCTCCCTTCATCCACCCTCTGCTCTGCCTCGGCTCCAGAGAAATTCATTTTGTGATTTTTCCACGTTGAAACCCTCCCCCTGCCTTTTTAACCTGTTCCTCCCCGTCGTCCCTCCCTCCCTGTTGCTGTTCAGTTCCTTGTTTTAACAACTCCCAGCCTTAAAAAAAATGAATCGCCTCCCTCGAAGCAGATTTTAAGGAAATGTCCTAAAAATGAAGCTGCCTTGCAGTTCTGGGTTTGCCCATGGGATCCCTTATGGACTTAAATGTTGTGGGGAGAGGAGGGGAAGAGGGATCTGCCTCATCTTTTAGGACAAATCCTGTAGGTTTTGTGTTGCAGGAGGCCAGGGAAAGGAGATTTTTATGGCCTGCCTGGAGTTCCATTGGAGTTTTGGACAATTTGGGAATTTACAGTGCTCAGGTTGTAGGATGCTGGTGGAAGCTCTTCAACCATTAGTGAGCAAGAGGAAAAATGCCTTCCCTCCTCCCAGCAGCAAGGAGAGCTTGGAAAAGGGGAAAAATCTACACAGAAAAGGGAAAAAAATCTAGATTGACGTCAGTGTTTTGTGCTGCTTGTAGGAGAAAAAGATTGCAGTGAATATCCCTTCCCCTTGGAGAGAGTTGGGATGAAACAGGAAGGCAGCAAAGTGTCTCCTCCTTAACTGCAAGGCTTGCAGGTATCCATAAATCCCAGGGACTGAGTCCTTGCCTCTTTGGGAAGAGGCAATTAAAATCTGTCCCTAATGCAGGCAGGGATTGGAAAAAGCCCAAGCAGCAGATAGGGATTCTGGTTACTCAAGTGAATTGCAATGACCTGTTGGCTCCACTGTTATTCATCACCCGCTGGATTAAACCACTTCGTTAATTGAGCCGTGCCAAGTTCTTGGCAAAGTCATCCCTGAAAAGTAGGGGGGAAGAAAAACTGCTGAGGTTTGAAGAGCACGAGCATTTAAGTTGCTCCACAAGGGTTGGGGTCTGTGCTGGAAGCTCCTGGTGCTCACCCAGGGTTTTTTAGGAATTTTGCCACTATTGACTTACAAACAAACAAAAAAAAAGGAAAAAAAGAGGCTTAAAATCACTGGGAGCAGAGGAAGGAAGGAAGTGAACGCAGCTTATTGTTGTTGTCAACTTGAGGCTGTTTTAAACACATGGAAGAGGGAAAAAAAAATAAAAAAATCCTGCTGTTTTCGAGTGCTCTTGGGAGGAGCCCTGTGGCATATATGGAATTCTGTGGCATATATGGAATTCTGAGTTTGGGGGATGCTCCCTGTGGTTGTGGGAATAAAAGAGTGGCTGACAGAAACAGGGCAGGAGGGACAAATGGTGTCTGGCAGAGGAGCAGCTCAAGACAGATGACCTAAATGTGCACTGAGCAGATTCAGAAAGTCCAGGCATGGGAGTTTTGTGATGGAAATGGGGATTTCTCTCCAGGGTTCTTTTACAGCTCCAGTTCCACTGGCTTGCTGGGAGTGCTTGGGGGAGGACTGAGCACCTTTAGGGGTTTGTATTTGAGGGAAAAAAATAAGTGAATGGGAAAAAACCCAGCTAGGCTTGGAATTAGAGTAGTCCTGCTGGACCAAAAGGCTTGAGGTGGTGTCCTGTGTCCTGGTGGCATCCCTGTTTTATTGAGCTGGGATGGGCAGGAGGGCTGACAGGGATAAATGTCAAAGCAAACCCTCTGCCCTGAAGGAGAGTGGCCCATAAAGGCAGGCAGTGATGACATCTCCTGAGGCCTTGGGGTTTTTTTGTGAGTCACACCTTGGGTTTGGGCAACTGGTTTAACCTCCATTGTTCCCTTTGGCAGCTCCTCTGCTCTCTCTTTTGCATCCCTTGGGAGAGGGTGGGATGTCACCTGAGGACTGCCCCAGGACTTGTCCCATGCAAAGTGGTTTGGTTGGAGTGCTTCAAGCTCTTTCTTTTTCTTAGTTTTAATCTGCAAATGTGGCTGGGTTTTACCCCAGGGGCTCTTTTCCCCATCAGATGGACTTGGCTGTGTTATCTTCCAAGGGTTTCAGCTCTAGATCAATTATAATTCTTAGTGTTCTTCTCCCTGTGAAGTTTCCAATCCTTAATGGAGCCCCTGAAAGGGTTATGAATAAAACACCAACAAAGTGCAGCCTCATTGATTTGCCCAGGTTTGTGTTTGAGGTTTTGCAGTGCTTATAAACACTCCAAGCCCTCGTGAGAGTTGCTGGGGAAATTCTTTGCCTGGAAACTGGAATGAACTCTTTGGAACAGCTTAAGGCTATGAGAGAGAAATGCAGGGTCCTTGTCCCAGCTCCTCTCTGTTGGAAACACAAGGCAGGATGAGGCTGCAGGGCTTGTCTTGCAGATGACTTGCTCCTTGTGCTTTGGATTTTGCTGGAATGCTGCATCCAGCCCTGGAGTCCCCAGCACTGGAAGGACATGCAGATGTTGGAGTGAGTCCAGAGGAGACCATGGAGATGCCCCAAGGGCTGGAGCCCCTCTGCTCTGGAGCCAGGTTGGGAGAGCTGGAGGTGTTCACCTGGAGAAGGGGAGACCTGAGAGCCCCTTTTGGTGCCTAAAGGGGCTCCAGGAGAGCTGGAGAGGGACTGGGGACAAGGCATGGAG
>JAWWEW010000165.1:61307305-61320472 GCA_035583185.1 Anabacerthia variegaticeps
CCCTGTGCCAGGGCCTGCCCACCCTCCCAGCCAGCAATTCCTTCCCAATATCCCATCTAACCCTGCCCTCTGGCAGTTTGAATCAATTCCCACTGTCCTGTCACTACAGGACCTTTTAAATAGTCTCTTTCCATGTTTTTGTAGCTCCCTCCAGGTACTGGAAGGCCACCCCAAAGCTTTCTCTTCTCCAGTCTGATCAATCCCAATTCTCCCAGCCTTTCCTCATAGGACAGGTGCTCCATCCCTCTTATCAACCTGGTGGCCTCCTCTGGAGTGGCTCCAACAGGTCCATGTCTGTCATGTTTAGCAGCTCAGAGAAATTTCTGGCTCTGCAAACAAAGCTATTCAGCCGGGCTTTGGACCTGTATAACCCTTTAAACTTGAAGTTTGGGTTCTCTTAAAATGAATCTGCAATTCTTGGAGATTTCACTCAGCCCTGATAAATACGAAATGGCCAGTTGATAAATTGTTAATAGGTGATAAATACGAATAAGTGGATCAATATGATGAGGTCATAAATGTAAAAATGACTGACAGGGGTAGATGGGAAAAGCCTGAGCTGAAATAACAAGCCTTGTCCTAAAACTAACCCCGACCAATGAGTAACTCATGAAGTGGGACCCTGGCGAAGATTCCTAAACCCTTGATGAGATTTAAGCAGGTTCCTGCCATTCCCTGGCCTGCAGGGATTGCTCCAAGCAATCCCAGATCCCCTGGCAAAGCACTGAAGGTTCTCACCAGGATGTTCAACCCAACCCCACGAGGCAGCTGCTAAACATTTGCCAACCTCTTTTATATGTAACTACCCCGTGGGACAGGCACAGACCTTTCCCTCTCTGGCTGGGACCAACATCTCTCACTGCTAATTCCAAGTGTTAATTACCCCCAGGCCCAATGATGTGCCGTGGCCTGAAAGGTTAATCCTCAGCATAAACCCAAATCCCCTTGTAGTTAGGCATAAATGTTGGTGATTCCAAACTCCTTCCCTCTCTCCTCCCCCTGGTTTTTGGTGCCAACTGGTTCAGCTTCCAGTAGGGCAGAGGTTGGACTTGGTTAGCAGGGTCCATTGTAAGGATTTCTCAGCTTTTCCTCTCAGTGCCCGAGGCTTGTGCAAGTTTGCATGCTTTTCTATATTTGGTTTTGTTTAATTTGATTGTACAAAGCTGTTGAAGAGCCCAGCCGAACGTTTCCACTTTCTGGAGCCACGATTGTGCCATTAAAGCCAGGAGTTTAAAGGGGAAAAACTCCTGGCTTTCCCTTTCTCCTGTCCCTTTCAGATGGGGACAGAAAATTAAGTTTATTTGTCACGTCGTTCTCATCTCAATTAAGTCCGTGCGTGGCTCGTGGGGATAATCTGCATGGGATTGTGGAATCTCCTGAGCTGGAAGGGCCCCACAAGGATCACCCAGTCCAACTCCTGGCCCTGCACAGACACCCCAACAATCCCACTGTGATGCTGGTGCTGGAGAATGTTGGTACCTTCAGCCTGTTTGGTGGTGTCTCTGCTGCCACTGCCCTTGGATTCCTCTGGATTTGCTCCTGGTTTCCTGCACGGGCATCGCTCCTGAAGGATTCACACAGGAGCTGGTGCAATAAATGCTGGCTGGTGGGTTTGGTCTGGGTTAAACTGGTGTTTCATGTTGGAAATCCAGGATTACAGGCAGATCTGGAGTGGAACTCTGAGGTATGGTGTTCATTTTATTAATTTAGTTATATATATGAAATATGATATTTAACCAATGCTTTACCCTGGAAATTGTGAGAATTCAAATAATCCACATGCAAAGTCCATCAGCTGAAAACTCACTGGGAACTCTTAAAATTTCCAATATTGGGTGCAGAAGTGTCCCTGTAACTTGTCCTGCAGCCTCTTTGGATTCTCCTGTGCTTGCCTGGGTGACATCCTTGTTTTTCTCTTTGGAATGAGAGTTTTGATGCCATCAGTGCTGACGTGTCCCCTGGTCAGTATTTTTGGGTGTGGAGGGTTTAGGCTAAGCAGAGCTTTGCAAAATGCTGGATCCTTCATTTCCTTCCCTTCTCCTGTTCTCCTGTGTGTCCAGGGGCTGTTGTATCATCAGTGGTTGGACTGGAAGATGCTCTGCAGGAATGACATGGGAGAGCAGGGCAGGGGTTGGTTGAAAACATTCCAAGTGTTAGCAGAAGACATTCCAGTGTTAGGGAAAATACTGCACAGCTCTGTGTCTTGGAGTTGTCACCATGCTTTGGTTCTCCAGGTGGTTCCCAGCTTGGAGGTGACCTTCAAAGACCCCATGGTTTCCTCCTTCCATCTCCTGGAAGGAGATGTGGCTGTTGGGTTCTGCCCTGTTGTTCCTTTGGGATGCAGCTCAGCTTCATTTGGGGAATTTTCCAGGGTTTTTTTGTAGAATCTCAAAGTCCTGGGAGCAAATAGGGAGATTCCATTGAATTGTCCTTGCAAACCTCCTCCTGGTTCTGCTTTCCACGTGTGCCAAGGTGGCCCAGCTCATCTTTGGGTAGCACAGGTGTCCTGGATGGTGGGCATGGGGAAAACCCAAGAACTGATAGTTATCCCAAAAAACTGGGCTAAATCCCTCCTGGGGAAGGTGTCAGGTCGCTCATGACCCTTTGGCTTCATATTCCAGCCGGGATCACTGTCAGGCTGAGTGCTCCATGGACAGTTGTGTTCATCCTTCTCCCCCTTGGCTTCTTCCCTGCTTTTCATCTCTGTGGTGGCTTCAAAAGAGCTTTTGGAGTAGCAACACTTGTTTGTCTGTCTGTGAAAGGGGCTTATGGAGTTTCTTTGGATCGATAGTTGCCTCTCAGTTAAACACATTTCCAACTTCTTTTTGTCCTTCAAAGGCCGATTCTGCTCCCGCTTTTAACCGAGCCAAAAAAATGCCTTCTTTGTTCCAGATGTCAAGAAGGACTGGTCGGATCACGCGCTGTGGTGGGAGAAGAAGAAGACTTGGCTCCTCAAAACGCACTGGACGTTGGATAAATATGGGATCCAGGCGGATGCCAAGCTCCAGTTCACCCCTCAGCACAAGCTGCTCCGCCTGCAGCTGCCCAACATGAAGTACGTCAAGGTGAAAGTCAACTTCTCCGACAGGGTCTTCAAGGCCGTTTCTGACATCTGCAAAACGTTCAGTAAGTGCTGGGAGAGGCCCACGGGGAGGTTTGGGCTTTGGTTTGGTTCCTGCCTCTCCTCTGGTGCTTGGGTTTGGTCTGTAGAGTTCCTACATCCAAGGGTGTTTTCGGGCTTTAAATACCCTGCAGTCGCTTGGGGATCATCAGCCTGGATGGCCACTGTGCTTCCCTTCCAGATCTACCCTTTTATGTGCAAGTCCTTAAATAATGGGGCCAGTTGAACCAAAAACTTACCCAAAAATGCACTCTTTGTGCCCAGTTCTCTTCCACAGCGAGGTTGTCCCTGGTTTCATCGCGAGCTCTGCTCGATGTTAAAGCTGCTGGTGTTGGGTCGTAAATCTTTTTTTTCCCCTGCAAATTTATGTGCTGGATGAAAAACAAAACCCCGAGGTGGGAAACCTGCCAAGCCTGTGGGTTGTCTCCTAGTGGAAAATCACATTAGTGATTAAGTGATGATGCTTTGCTGTAAAGCTGTCTGGTGGAGGGAAGGAACTGAGTCTTGCTGTCTCCACCTTGACTCCTCCTCACCTTCTTTTCCATGTTGAGGAGGAGCCCAGGAGAAAAGAGGAATCATTCCCTGCTACTCACACAGGGTTTGAATCAACCTGCTGCTTTTCTGCATCGCTTTCTACCCATCTCCACAAATCCTTCATCCCAAAAGCTGCTGTCTCTTCCTCCCCACCAAAAAAGAAACCCCAGCGAGGAGATGGTGATTCCACCCTGAGGAACTCAAGAGCTCCAGGCTGGAGTCTTCCCCTCCAAAGAGAGCCTGCAACCCAACCTGGGCCGTAGTAAATCTATTTCTGCTCTCAGAAGGCAGCTGAGGCTGCTCTTGGCTGACCCAGTTGTCTGGTGAGGCAGGAAGAGCTCAGCTGGCCGTGCTTCGCTCGGTATTTATAGCTGGTTACGGAATCTTTGCTCCTTCTTGCCTGGCTTTTCTTGGTGGTTTTTAAAATGCAAATACTGGGCAAGCTCTCCTTTAAATAGAAAAGCTTAGCCAGCGTTAGTTCCGAGTGGATTTTGCTTCTCCCTCTGTGTCCCACTGGCATTTCTGATGTCGTGCTAGACAGGGAGGTCCCTCGGTGGCTGCTGAGTCTCTGCAGCAGTGAGTCATGTCAGGAAGTTCTGACACATTTAATCATGGAACAGAAGATCTGCTGCTGATGCTGCTGAGCAGCCAGAGCCTTACATGGGCCTGAAGGAGCTTTATCTTCAACTCTCCGTGTATTTGGGAACAAACCAGCAGAATAATCCTAATATTTAAAGATCTGGAAGGGGGAGAAGCTGCTGGGTAGGAGCTGTCTGAGCAGGCAGCAGTGACACATCCCTCTAGGATGGGCCTGACTCCCATGGCATCCAGCATACTGAAATCCATGTTCCTCATTTTGGGGAAAGCAAGGCTTTTTACTGGAAATTTCACTTTCCTTTTAGTGACTGTTCCCAGCCTGAGCTCTCGGAGGGCAGATGGAAACTGTGTGGTCAAATACAGTGATTGAATCCAGTTTGGCTCTGGCCTTTGTGTTTGACTGGGAACCAGATGTCCAGCAGAGCTACTGGGAAGGTGGTGACATCAGCCCAGCATCAGCTTGAGGGAAGAGGGGATTGGGATGTGTGGAGGCAGCAGTGCTGGGGCTGGAGGGACTGGGATGTTCTTCCCTGGACCACAGAGATATTTGGATACCTCTACAGATATATAGGTGTTGAAATGCCACTATAGAAATTCCTGGTTGTGAGGGTGGGCAGGCCCTGGCACAGGGTGCCCAGAGAAGCTGGGGCTGCCCCTGGATCCCTGGAAGTGTCCAAGGCCAGGTTGGACGGGGCTTGGAGAACCCTGGGCTGGTGGAAGGTGTCCCTGCCCATGGCAGGGGTGTTGGAAGGAGATGATCTTTAAGGTCCCTTCCATCCCAGGCCATTCCATGATTGTCCTTTTCCCTTTCTGAATTAATGTTTATCCTGCCCCATTTTTCTCTGCTAACATTCCCTGCTCTCCACAGCATTCCCTGCTCAGGTTGGCTGCAGGGAGCTCTCATACCCCCTCATTAATCCAGCTCTTTGTCTTCCCAAGGAAAACTGAGCAGATATTTCAAGGCTGAGGGGTTCAAAAAAAGATCCCAGCGTAGTCCTTGTGTCTGCACATCCCTTGATTTCTGACATTGGGATCCAGGGAAGTTGGGACAGAACTGTGCCTGTGAGTCACTCCTGTTTTGGCTGTCCCTGATTGATGTCATTGCCCTTGGTTCACTTAATTACACACCTCAGTAATTTCAGCATCAAGCATCATTAATGAGTAATTGAAGTCATTCCTGATGTAGCCAGCCCTCTGGATGGCTGTGTTTAGAAAATCCTCCATGCTCAAGCAGGAACACACGTGGGTGGCTTCTTTAGGGTCGAGCTTATATTCCCTTGAAATCGTACCCAGCCGTGTCACCCCTTGTGGTGTGTGGTTGCTTTTTAGAGGGGAGTCTCTGCTCTTGTGCAGAGGGAAGTTATTCCAAAGGGCAGCTCCCTGTGGCTCCCAGGAGGAGGTGGGAAGATGCTGGAGCCACTCGCACCCCCCTCACTTTCTTGGAGGTCGTGTGAAGCCGGAAAAGAGCCCAGTCCCATTCCCAGTGACTGGGATTGCAGCCCCTCCATTCCCACAGCGACCCATCAGGAGGGTTAAAAGCAGGGATTGCCCCTTCCCGTGGCAGGAGAAGGCAGGGGGAGAGGAGGGCAGCGGGTTTGGGATGGGATGGGCAGCCCTCATCCAAAGGGTGGCCTGGAATGCTGCCCAGGAGCAGCTGCTGGCAGGCAGCTCCAGCCCGAAGGGCCAGCTTTGATCTGCAATTAAACACCAGGGAAAAAGAAAGTAAAACTTCACTCTTAGTTCTTGTTTTTGGAGCAGCAGGGATTTGTGCTTCCTGCCCGGCAGCGGGACATGGAGGGTGGGATGGGATCCTCCCGTGTGTCCCACTCCTCCCAGCGTCCCACTGGGGAGATATTTCTGGCCAGAAAAGAGCCCATTAAAATGCCAAATGGGATCTGATGGGGCTGCACCAGACACTTCGTTGATGTGAGTGGGAATGGTCTCATTGGAAAGGGGGATTTGGGGAGGTAGGAGATGTGGCTCCACTGCAGAGCTCCTGCCAACCCACCACCTGACATAACAACAAATGGAAAAACCCTCTTTTCCTCCATGGTGAGGAAGAAATCCTGCCATGAGAGGAGGGTGGGCAGGCCCTGGCATGGGGTGCCCAGAGAAGCTGGGGCTGCCCCTGGATCCCTGGAAGTGTCCAAGGCCAGCTCAGCCAGGCCTTGGAGCAACCTGGGCTGGTGGAAGGTGTCCTTGCCCATGGGGTTGCAACTTGATGGTCTTTAAGGCCCTTTCCAAGCCAAACCATTCCAGAATTCCATGATTCTTTGATGGCTTCCTTTGGTTCCAGCCCAGTGGACACGCTCACGCCCTTAAGCCGCTTCCTTCCAGCATCCCCTTTCTCCTGTTGCTGCCTGGATTTTTTTTCCATGTGTCCTGGGATCACTCAGGGCCTCCAGGCAGGCTCTGCTGCTGCAGAGTGGGCACGTGGGAGAGGAAAAGCAAACAGCAAGATGTGAGTGTGAAAGTTTTTTCCCATGCCTTGACGTTTCCTGCCCCGGCACCGCTCCTTCTCCTGGGGAAAGGACACGTGGTGGATCTGCAGGGTGAGAGGAGATGCTGTGACAGCATGAAGGCTAACATCCTTCTCTTCCTCTGGCTGTGAAGGTTTGGGAGCTACACTGCCCTCCAGCCTGAGCAGAGGAGCAGGGATCATCCCAGCCCATGCTGGTGGGAGCTGGGAGCGCAGGGAGGAGGACACGGTGCCGGAGCTGGGAGGAGGCAGCTCTGGAGGAAACACTCCAAAACTCATGACTACTCCCTCCCTTACTCACCCTGAGGCTGTGTAGGATGGAGAAATTCCCTTCAGGCTGGTTTTTTTCCCCAGAGTGTCTTAGAGCATCACACCCAGCTCCTGCCTCGGAATCCTCAAAGAGCTCCATGTGGATTAGTCAACTGTTTTGGAAAACCACGTCTCCTGAGCATCCTGTGCCAAACAGCAGCAGCTTCCATGCCCACCTCCCATCTCAAGCTGGTCCCCACCTTCCTGGGGGCGAGGGATGCTGGGAAATTGGGACTCTTCTTGCAGGGTGGTCCCATCTCAGGGAGCTTGTGGAGCCGGGAGAGGAGCGGTGGGATGTGGGGAGTGCCATCACCTCTCCAGCCCCAAAATAAGGAGGTTCCCGAGATTCTGTGAGTGATGGGAAGGTGACAGCCAGCCTTCTTTGCCTCCAGCCACCGAATGCAACCCGAGCCGAGGTGACAGTGGCATTTGGGAGTGGTGGGATGGAAGCCCAGCCCAGGGAAGGCGACACCAAACGTGACCCTACCTTATTTTCCTCCCCCTTTCCAAACGGTCTCTGCTCCAGGACAGAACGTCCTCTGACTCCTGAAGTATTTGTAATATTTCCACGCCCTCCCTTGCCAGAAGGACTTCTATTAAAAGCCACTGTTTGTTGATTTTTGGGGTTGTTGGGGTTTTTTTTTTGTTTTTTTTTTTGCAAAACTGAAACCCTTTGGTAGTCAGAGATGTTCCCAGGGTTGGAGCCACATCCCCAGCACAGTTGCTTTCCAGGAGAAAAAGCTGTCTGGAGTTCAGAGAATCATAGAATATCCTGACTGGAAGGGAATCACAAGGATTGAGTCCAGCTCCTGGCCCTGCACTGGACAACCCCGAGAGTCCCAAGATGTGTTATCCATTATAAACCTCTGAAACCTTCTGTTCTTCCTTCACACCCCACTGATAAAGCAGTGCTTTTCCTAAATTTACAGAGCCAGATGGAGTGCTGGTAGATGCACAGGAGCATCTCAGGGTGGAGATTTGGGAAGCAACACCAGCATTCAGGAGGAATTTCTCCATGGAAAGGGTGGTCAGGCATTGGAAGGGGCTGGTTTGGAGTCCTCATCCCTGGAGGTATCCAGGGAATGGCTGGATGTGGCACTCAGTGCAGTGGGCTGGGGGACAAGGTGTTGGATTCAGTGGTCTGGGAGGTGTTTTCCAACCCCAATGATTCAGGATACAGCCAGGGGATGCTGAGCATCCCAAACCTTCCCAGGGGCGGCGTTCTCCTGGACACAGACACCGTGAAACACCAGGGAAGGCTTCGCTGCCTCTCCCCACCACGAGCAGAGAGCTTTGGCAGCAGCACAGCCATTTCTAAATATGGCCAGGGGATGGGTGTGGAAGGAAACCTTCCCCATTCCCAGAGCTGGCCAAATTGCCACGGCCTCAGCTCTTTAACAGTGAGATCTGAGTGTTCCTCTGCCAGCGGCGCCGTCTTCCCCTTTTATTGCCCGCCCGTGTTCTGCTGTCCTGCAGGAGCCAGACCAGCCCCTGGTGGCAGGGAAATAATGAGGTTTAATTACAAAGTGTCTGAAATGGGGAAAAAAAAAACCCTCACTCCATTCTCCCCCCTCTCCCCAGCCCTGTCCTGCCTGCAGAGCAGCAGGTTGGGTCAGAGTGTGAGTCAGTGGATTTTTTCATCCTTACTCTGCTGTTGACAGAGACCCTTTAAATAGACTTTCATGCTGAAGGCATCAGGAGATGCTGGCAGAGCCTTCCTTGGAATGGCTGGGATTGCTCTTTATGGGCCGACGCAGAGGGTGGAAGTGGATTGTTTTTCTCTGGTTTGTGGGGGCTTAATTGAATGGGGTTTAATTGGACTTCTGCTGCAGTTCAGCCACTTCAGGGGCCCGGGCTCGGAGAGGCATCTGGATAACGGGAGTCCAGGGATTTCATCCCACTTATGGAAAAAAAACATCCAGACATTCCCTGTTTGTTGACTCTGCGTCTCCAGTGGCACTTTTTATTGGCCTTGCAATAACGCTGGGCTCCATCTCTGCCTCCTCCTCTTCCTCCTCCTCCTCCTCCTCTTCCTCCTCCTCCTTCAGCTCTGGGTGCTGCTCACAGGGACATTCACACCACTGACCCCGTTTTTGGGTGCTTTTGCTCCATCAGCAAGTCTGGAGGTCGGCAGGCGCTGGGATTTTCCACGCAGAATTTGGGAAGGCTCCAGCAAAACCCCTGCCAGGGGCAGCCCCAGTTGATCCTGAGCCCAACAGGACTCCCTGAGTACCTCAGAAGGCTCTGTGGGATGTCCTGACAGAGCTGCAGGGCCCCAGCAGCCAGTGGAGAGCTTGGCTTTTGCCCAGATAAATATTTAAGTTCCTGAGCATCTGAAGAACCCATAATAAAATGTTCTGAATGTGCAAACCTGGTAAACTGTGCTGGGGGGTGAGGACCTGCCCCATGAGATGCTGCCCAGAGTCCAGTTCCACCCCAGCCTTATCTCCAGGCACTTCACGAGTTATGCAAGTCTTTTTTTTTTGGTTTGGGGCTCTTTTCTTTCCCCCTCTGGCCTGTTTTGCAAAACTTTATCTCGAGTGAATGGGTGTTGAAGAGAAATGAGGTACTTAATTCATCCCTCCCGAGGAAAAATGCTCTTTTTTGGTGTCGGTTTTAAGGCTGAAACGGAGGAAGAATGGGGCTTGAGGTCTCATTTTTCTAAGGCTCATCACAGTGATGGACAAAGGCTGTGATTCTGATGAGTCATTGGATTGAGACAGCAGGATTGATTGATTGATCCAGTGAGGAGATATCCCACTTCCCAGAGATATCCCACTTCCCAGAGATATCCCACTTCAAAACACATTTCCTGGGTGAGCATTCAAGAGAGGATTTCCCCTAAATGCTGTCTGTGCTACAAGTAAAATTAGGGAGTTTTTGTGGTTCAAGGGGTAACCAGTTGAACCAGCCCTCTGGCCTTTAAGGTGGCCAGGAATTGGGTGGGAAATTGGATGCTGAAAGCTTCGTTGGGGCATTAATTTTCCTTCTGTATCAAAATTTTCTTTATATTTCAAATTATTTTCCGTATATGTCAGGCCTGAATGTTGAAACTAATTTGGTTTCCCATGATCTTAATTTTTGGGGAAGTTGTTAAATACTCAGCCCTTTCCAGGCTAGGATGTCGTGGCCCATATGTGGGTGATGCAAGAAATCCATAAATCCTTGTGGGAGGGAAAACCCATCCCTTGGAGCACCAAAGTCATCACTGTGTGTCCCCTGACCCCTCTCTGAGCTGCCTGGTGGAGTCTGGGGACTCCAAATCTTGGACAAGCACTAAAATCAGCCCTTCTTTCCACCCTGGGACGTGGATTTCACTCCCATCTCTTCCCACCTCTGCTTCCCAGTGCCCAGAGATGTGGCTGCCTCATCCCTGGAAGTGTCCAAGGCTAGGTTGGATGGGGCTTGGAGCAACCTGGGCTGGTGGAAGGTGTCCCTACCCATGGCAGGGGGTGGAATGAGGTGGATTTTACCCTCCATTCCAACCTAAACCATTCTGGAATTCCCATCACAACATACCTGGGGGCTTAAAGATGCAGCAGCTGCAAGTTCTGCTTGGTGGATTTAGTGCAAAAGGAGCACAGACTGGGAATTTTGCACCCTGTGAGGCAGATATTTTTTTTTAAAGTCCTGTTTTTCTTTTGGGTGCAGGTGGTGCAGTGCTGTGTGAAGAAAGAGGGTTTCATCCCAGCTCTGCTGTTTGGGTGGGAAATAAATGGGAACAGCTGGGCTGGATGAGAAATGAGGGATTCCATGGGAAAGGGTTTCCCTGCAGCCAGAGGCAGCACAGGCTCCTGCAGGTTCTCGGGGGCAAATGGAAGGGAAAAGGCTGGGGGCAGTAAAATGGCTTCATCCAAGAGCTGGAAACATTTCTCTTGGAGGTTGAAAGCTGCATTTCTGGTCGTATTTTGAGCTCTGAAACTCTTCCTTCCAGGCTCAGGCATGACTTGCAATCTCCTTGCCATGGAATCATGGAATGGTTTGGGTTGGAAGGGACCTTAAAGCCCATCCTGTCCCACCCCTGCCATGGGCAGGGACACCTTCCACCAGCCCAGGGTGCTCCAAGCCCCATCCAACCTGGCCTTGGACACTTCCAGGGATCCAGGGGCAGCCCCAGCTTCTCTGGGCACCCTGTGCCAGGGCCTGCCCACCCTCCCAGCCAGCAATTCCTTCCCAATATCCCATCCAGCCCTGCCCTCTGGCAGTGGGAAGCCATTCCCCCTTGTCCTGTCCCTCCATCCCATGTCCCCAGTCCCTCTCCAACTCTCCTGGAGCCCTTTTAGGCACTGGAAGGTGCTCTGAGGTCTCCCTGGAGCCTTCTCTTCTGCAGGCTTAACCCTCACAGACAATCTGTAAACTCTTGGAGTCTACAGCCCATCCAGCAGATGCTGGGAAGGAATTCTCCTCTGATCCCTCTGCCTCTGCCATGCCCTGCAGCCACGAGCTGTTTGGAAGCAGCTGCCCATCTTGTGTCCCTCTGACATCCTCAGCAACAACTGAGCCACTATAAAAAGTCTCTTTGAAATCAGATGGTCAAGCCTTGGGTTGACTCCAAGAGATCCCTTCCAGGAGCCGGGGTTTGGCCCTGAGCCCTTTTCCCATCCTCCCAGCTGAGAAGTTCCATGAGTTGCTAATGCACCATAAATAAACACAGGAGCCCAAACCTCGCTCCAAAATACCCAGGGAACTCCTCCTTTGAGGCTCTGCTGACCCCAGTTGTCCCAGCAGATTGTTGCTCCATGAGATAGAGCTGGCTGGGATCAATGGGAACGTGTGGAGCAGGCTGGGTTCAGGCTCGAGGTATTTATGGCTAGAAATGGTCAAAAAAGCTGGGAGAGTGGAAGTGGGGGGGATGATGTGTGTGGGGTGATGGTAAATCAGTGTGAGGTTAAAGCTGAAGTTAAACAAAGCTTATATTTTAAAAAGGAATAAAATAAATGAGTATTATATGAATAAATGTATAAATAAACCAATAAATTCAAGATATTATATGCAAGGAATAAAGACATTATATATAACCTATATTCTATATTTTAATCTATTTTCTATATATAAATAGATATAAAAATATACATAAATATATATATAAAATATACTTCAAATCATCTCATAGATTTTAAATATATATATATTATTAACATGTAAATCTATATATTTTGGGGCTGGAAGCATCCAAGGCCAGGTTGGAGAGGGCTTGGAGCAACCTGATCTGGTGGAAGGTGTCCCTGCCCATGGAACAGGGTGGGTTTTAAGGTTCCTTCCAACCCAAACTGTTCTGGGAGTCTCTTAGATGAGTGAAATAAATATCTATAAATGCAGCAATAAAAAAAAATGCTTAAATGAAATAATTCTTGCATATAAACAAATTTGAAAAGAATTGCATGTAATAAGGATATAAATAAAAGGTGAAAGCTCTTTTGGATGATGGTTTGTGATGGGAGAGCTGCAATATAAAAGATGGTTAAATGCAGATGTGCCCAACCTCTGGATTCAGGAATGGCAGGGCCTGTGGGATCCATCCCTGGAGCTCACCTGGATGGGGCAAATTCCCAGCCAGATTTTTCCCACCTTATTTGCAGTAAGGAAAGATGCTGGTGTGGGACAGGAGGGTGTGTCCTGCTCAGGTGGGGACCAAATTCCAGCTTTAATTATAATCCCTGGATCCAACTGCTGCCAGCACGAGGTGAGATCCCAGCCCTGTAATTCCCCTCGTTAGGATAATGATTTATTGTCACCTTCAGCATTCCTCAGGGGGGGAAAATCCAGCCTGGCTGCTGCAGCTCCCCTGGCTCCTGAGCATCCTCACCTCGGGGATGGGATGAGGAGCAGCTTTCCTTAGGGGATCCCAAAGGCAGAGCTTTGCACATCTCTGGGCAGGTGAGAATTTTGGGGTGATCAGTGGAAAAAACAGAGTGAGGAACAGCAGAGGGGTTTGAACAGGGACAACAGGGGAGATTCCAGAACTCCTTCCAGCCTCAGGCATGAGCCATAATCTCCTTTCCACAGAATCATCATAGAATCCCAGAATGTTTGGGTTGGAAGGGACTGTGAAGACCATCCCATCCCATCCCATCCCATCCCATCCCATCCCATCCCATCCCATCCCATCCCATCCCATCCCATCCCA
>JAWWEW010000165.1:61342216-61355307 GCA_035583185.1 Anabacerthia variegaticeps
TGCCTTGTCCCCAGTCCCTCTCCAGCTCTCCTGGAGCCCCTTTAGGCCCTGCAAGGGGCTCTCAGGTCTCCCAGAGCTTTCCCTTCTCCTGGGAACACCCCCAGCTCTCCCAGCCTGGCTCCAGAGCAGAGGGGCTCCAGCCCTTGGGGCATCTCCGTGTCCTCCTCTGGACTTGCTCCAGCAGCTCCATGTCTTTCTTGTTTTGGGGGCTCCAGAGCTGGACACGGTGTTCTAGGTGTGGTTGTTTCTACATTAAAACAGTTTTTCCTTCCTCCTCTTCCACTCTCCTTGGAGATCAAGCAGAGCTTGTCCAGCTGCTGGTGGAGTTGAATGTAACCCTTAAGAAAAAACACCAAAATCTTTCTTTGACCGAGCCAGGAACGATTTTCTCTGGTCTCTGAACATCCACTCCAAGACAATTGAATGAAAGCAAACCTCAGCACTGATGCTCAGGCTTCATCCTAACCAGTAACATAAATACACAGGGCCTTTTCCATCCCAAAATTCCTTTTATTTGCTGTACAGCTCAGGTTTCCATTTAGCTAAGCAGTGAAAAGCAAGAGTAGACACTTCCCCAGGCTCTGAGATGGGCTTTTCCCTCATTGTTACGTTTGGATGCACAAATTTTGGGCTCCTTTTTGGCAGAACACCTAATTAAAATCACCAGGGATACGTGAGGGCTGTTCTCCTGTGGTTTGTGGCTCGTTAAGGGTTGCTGGGAAAATTATTCAGCTTCCCCTCTGCCTCAAAGTAATTGTTTTGAGCCAGTTGCAAGCCCCAATATCCCAATTATCTGACTTGGATACTCTGCTGGGAATGCCCCTCCCTCCTGCAGAGCTGTCACTGGTGTGGGCACAAAAAGAGAAGGAGCATCAATAAATGGATGGTCTGTTCAGTCCCTCCAAAACAGGCTCCCCAGCCTCCATCAAGTATTTCTAGGGCCAAGATTCAACTTAGAAAATCAGGGAAAACTGGGGAAAAAACCCCAGATTTCTACAGGTGCCCAGTCTCTGTTTCTCTGGAAGGAAAGAAAATGTGGCCACATGCCCATCATGGAGAGGTGGAAACACAGAGGGATTGTGTCTGAGTCATGGGGGAATAAAAGGTGTAATGGCGATTTAAATTAATAGATAAATAGGAAATAAATATAATAAGGGAATAAAAGGATTTTTGTAGCTAAATATTTGAATAAGAGTCATCATGGAGTCACAGGATGTTTAAAGGACCCATAAGGATCATTGAGGCCAAATCGTCATTCATAGAATCACAGAATCATGGAATGATTTGGGTTGGAAGGACCTTAAAGATCATCCAATTCCACCCCCTGCCATGGGCAGGGACACCTTCCACCAGCCCAGGGTGCTCCAAACAATGTCCAAACTGGCCTTGGACACTTCCAGGGATGGGGCAACCTGTGCCTCCCCACCCTCTCATCCAGGAATTCCTTCCCAATGTCCCATCCAGCCCTGCCCTCTGGCAGTGGGAAGCCATTCCCTGTGTCCTGTCCCTCCATGCCTTGTCCCCAGTCCCTCTCCAGCTCTCCTGGAGCCCCTTCAGGCACTGCAAGGGGCTCTGTGGTCTTCCTGGAGCCTTCTCTTCTCCAGATGAGCCCCCCCAGCTCTCCCAGCCTGGCTCCAGCCTTTGGAGCATCTCGGTGGCCTCCTCTGGACTCTCTCCAGCGTTGGCACCACTGGATTTTGCTTAGTCCTTGGAAGAAGCCTCTGGGTAGCCACAAAATGAGGGAGAGAGGAGGCAGGAGGTCCCTGGGGATGGCTGGGGGGCTCACACCATGTTCTCCCGCTCCAGGTGACAGTGGAGTTCGCAGATGATGTGCGGGTGTCCTTCATCTGCACCGAGGTGGATTGCAAAGTGGTGCACGAGTTCATCGGCGGGTACATCTTCCTGTCCACGCGGGCCAAGGACCAGAACGAGAGCTTAGACGAGGAGATGTTCTACAAACTGACCAGTGGCTGGGTGTGAGCCCCACCCAGCCCTCACCCCGAGGAACCCCCATGGCCATATTAATTAATATTTAACTTTCCAAAGCTGTTCTTCGAGATAATGCTGCTTAATAAAGTAAGCTTGAAATGTATCTTTTTTTTTTTTTATCATTGGAATTTTTTTTGGTTGGTTTTTTTTTTTGGGGTTTTTTTTTTTTGCATTACCAGACCAGTTAATCTGTGTGCACTAATGAGCACTTCTGTTAATTTGCTATAACAAGATCACGTCTGGGTCGTGGATCCAGAGTCCGATGGGCAGATCAGGATAAGATTTAACTGACTTAGAACAGCCAGTTTTTGAAGAGAACTCTAAGCCATCTTCTTGTAAGCCATCCAGGGCTTAACCTATATGAAGTCTATTTTTTCATGTTTAATGCATGAGTGTTTTATTTCTTTTTTTTTTTTTTTGGTGTTTTTATTCTGTACATTTGTCCTTTTTTTGGAGGTTGTTGAATTCCTAAACAGAGCTGCCATCTCTCCTCTCACACTACACACACCAGGACTGCAACAAGTGCCTGACGTGACTTTTGTGTGGCCTCGAAGATGATCTTCTGTTAGTCTGTTATAGCTTGGTTTTGTTTGTGTAACTTGCCTTTTGATAATCATTTATATTGTCTTTTTTTTTGTTTTTGTTTTAATTTTATTTGTACACCGTATTGTATTATTGACACTTTTAGTATTCACCAGCATAGTCACTGTTCTGCCTCTGATATGCAAAGTTTTTCATTACGATATGAAGTAAAAGGTCTATGAAGTAAAGGTTTTGTGTAACTAATGTAAAAAACACAAATTTTATAAAATTGTACAGTTTTTTTAACTAGTCTCACAAGCCAGCTAGAATATTGCATAGATCCTGTGTATCAGCAGTACCTATAGGATGTCTGGAAGGGGTACGGGGGGAAACCAAGGAATAAAAAAAAAAAAACAAAACCAAAAAATACAATTTCAGTCCAGTGAATTTTTACCTTCAGTTAAGGGGGATTTCAGAGCTGGGCCACAACACCTCACTGACTGATACCTGGGGCCAGGACAGCCCAGATCATTAAGCCATTCCCAAATTAATGCTAATGAGGAGGATCCCATGCCCCGCCTGATGCCGAGGAATAACCAGTGTTGTGCTCCAGTAGTCTGTGGTTTCAAGACTATGTACAAATGCATTTTATTTTAAATAAAAGTCAAATCTTTTATTTAATATTCAGCTGCTTCTCCATTTCTGTGGTTTAACTGAGCTGTGGAAGGGCCATAAGCAACTCCCATAGGGTAAATCCATCCTGTGCCAGCCCAGTGCTCCTTCCTTGCCATCCCGAGCTTGCTGGAACAAAGGTCACCAAAAGGCAAAACCAAGTCACAGAATCACAGGATATGCCAAGTTGGAAAGGACCCACAAGTCAGAGAATTCCAGAATGGCTTGGTTTGGAAGGGACTTTAAAACCCATCCAGTTCCACCCCCTGCCATGGGCAGGGACACCTCCCACCAGCCCAGGGTGCTCCAACCTGGCCTTGGACACTTCCAGGGATCCAGGGGCAGCCCCAGCTTCTCTGGGCACCCTGTGCCAGGGCCTGCCCACCCTCCCAGCCAGCAATTCCTTCCCAATATCCCATCTAACCCTGCCCTGTGGCAGTGGGAAGCCATTCCCTGTGTCCTGTCCCTCCATGCCTTGTCCCAAGTCCCTCTCCAGATCTCCTGGAGCCCCTTTAGGTGTCCTTTAGCTCCCAATCCACAGCCAGGTGGGCAGTGTGGAAGCAGCCCATGGATGCAGGGAATCACAGGATCTAGGCCAAGCCCACCATGTCCCCAAGTGCCACATCCACACGTCTTTTATATCCCTCCAGGGATGGGGACTCCACCACTGCCCTGGGCAGCTGTGCCAGGGCTGGACAACCCTTTCCATGAAGGAATGTTACCCAATACCCAACCTAAACCATCCCTGGCACAAATCATGCATTCCCCCACTTCCAAAGTGACCCTCTGAGTGTCACACCCGGACAGGCTCCATAAAACCCAGGGGAAGGGGTGACCCTCCCACTCATTCCCAGCCCAAAACGGGCCCACAGCCAGGGCAGAGCTGTGTTTGGACATGCCAGGGATGCTCCCAATCCTGCCCAACACCTGCAGGCTTGTTCTTCTGGGTGCTGGCAAGTCCAGGCAGCCCCAGCAGGCACACGAGTGGAAGGGTGGCGTGCACGCTCCTGGCAGGCAGCACCAGGATTTTGGCTGGATGTGGGAGCAGGCAAGGCACAGCAGTAACTCTGGAATTGCTCCAAAGCTGGGTGTGTGATGGGGATGGCTGGCTGAGAAATATTTACCTCCCGTTTCCCTTAGCCCGAGGTTACTTATGCAGGATGGGGAGGTGGAACGTGGAGAGGGAAGACGGGGAGAGAAGATGGAGCAAATCCCCACGGTGAATCTGCCCCATTGGGTTCCTTTACGCTGCTCCAGGGCCTGAATTTGCAGCTGGGGGAGGTGATAAGGCAGGAAACACTGAGCAGAAAAGCAGAGGAGGTCGAGAAGGGGCATGGGAAGGGGCATGGGAAGGCTGAGGCTGCAGCCCTTCCCCACATGGCCCCCCAAGGGTGGGAGTTGGGAGAAGCTGGATGGGAAGCTCTACGGGTGCTTGAAGGAGGTTGGGAAGCAGGGAGAGGCTCGCAGGGGGTTCAAGGTGATCTGAAAGGTTTTCTGGGATCTTTCCTTTCTCCTCAGATGAGAAGATGCAACTGAAAATTTGGAGTGGAACAGGATAAAAAATAATGTGGTTTTCCTAAAATCTGGAGAAACAGCAGATAAAACACAGCACGGATGGGAACAGCCCCACGCTGAGGGTGGACATGGGAGTGAGGAGGGAGCACGAGGAGCATGATGGAAAATGGATTAAGGAGGGAGGTGGTAAGAGCTGGAGCCTGTGGGAAGGGCAGGATGAGCCACCTCAGGGACAGTCAGCGAGGACAAGAGGGATTGTGGCAATTTGTTCCGTGCCCCTGAGCCAAAGGAAAACCACGGAGGGTGCAGAGGGTCTCCAGTGATGTGCTGGGAGAGGTGTTGGAGGCTGGGTGGGTTTGGGGGTGTTTGGGCATTAAACCCAAGAGCAGGGAAGGAGGAGGGTCCTGGCAAGCCAAGGTGCTGCAAATCCCAGTGCCTGCAGCTCCAGGGCAGGAGGGAGACACGGGGGTTTATTCTGCTGACACAGCCAAATCTGGCTGTGGTTGTCCCTTGGGGGTAAACAAAGGAGTAAAGCAAATTAAAACCAAAACCAAAGCCAAGGAGAAACCAGCCCGTGGGTGTCCACAGCCCCCAGGAGTGACTCAGTGCTGGGACTGTCTGGCATCCACGGCTACAGTGGGAAAAAAAGAATGATTTCCAAGTATTCTGATAAGCACACGATGGGGAGGGAGATTCAGACCCGAGAGGGCTGCTCAAACCCCAGTTTAACCAAAATAAGTGGCAGAGATGCCTGAAAACGGGACAACTCCAGCCCTCTGACAGCAGCAGGGCCAGGGGGATGATGTTCCTCCCTTTGTTGACCCTGCTCCTGGCCCTGGAGGGGCGGAAGAGGAAAAAATAAATCACTTTTTGGCAAGGCACTGATGCAAACAGGCTGCCAGGGTGCAAACCCACCCCTCAGACTGCAGGCACGGGATTTTGGGAGCCTGTGGGAGCCAGGCATGGGCTGGGGGTGGGCTGGGATTCCTACAGAGTTTTAAGCCCCAAGTAACTTAATGCTGTGCAGATGGGCATGGCCTGGAGCGGATTTAAAGAGGGATCAGCAGAGTTTTGGATGGGGGAAAAGTTTGCAAACCCACAGAGATTTTAAAAACACAATAAAAAGGGAAATATGTCCCAAACAGAACTGTCCCCATGCAGCAAGGAGGGGGTGAGAGCTGGGTTGGGGAATTGGTGGAAAAGGGACATTTGGGAAGTTGTAGGGTTTTGGGAGGCAATAAATCTCCATCCCTGGAAGTGTTCAAGGCCAGGTTGGATGGGGCCTGGAGCAACCTGGGCTAGTGGAAGGTGTCCCTGCCCATGGCAGGGGGTTGGAACAAGATGAGCTTTAAGGTCCCTTCCAACCCAACCCATTCTATGATTCTGTGATAGCACAAACTGAGCCCAAACCACCCCAAAAGGAGTTGGGTTATTGCCCATGAGCAGGACACTTGGGTTCCCCAAAGCCCTCCCATTCCTCCCTCCATGGGATGGCCCCCCAGGCACTGGGGCTTTCCTGTGGGACGCAGGGACTGAAGAGAGCTCCTTAAATTAATCCCTAGTAAAACCAAGCTGGATGAGTCATTTCAGTGTCTCAGGAAGCTCCTTGGAGACTTTCCAGCCATCAGGCCGGGAAGGGGCTCCTGGGTGGCCCAGCTCCCTGGAGCTGTCTGTGTGCAAAGGCACAGCCTCCCAAATTCCTGCTGCTCACACCATGGGGGAAACACCAGAGCTTTGTCCCACCTTGTCCAAGCCCTCCAAGCCCCTCGTTGGGTTGAGCATCAGGGCTGGGATCAGCAGCATCGCTCACCCTGCTCTGCCCCAGGAGAGGGACCCTCTGAGGGCACTCAGGACCCCCAGGGATTTACCCTGGAATGGACTGGGAATGCAGGAAAGCCAGAGCTGGTGTCGGCACAGCCAGCCAGGATCCAGCCCAGAGCTGGAACCACACAGGGATGTGAGTTGCCTGCTTCAATCTGGCTGCACTTCCCAGGTGTATTAACCCTCATCTCCGATGCAGGAAGGGATGGTGAAGATCCAAAGCCCTCAGTGACAGCACCAGGAAAGGTTTAATTGGTCTAATTAAATTCTGACTGCTCAGTGACTGTGCTCACACGGCTCAAAACCTTTCTGGAAACCAGTGAAGGGGGGCGGTTATTTGTTTGCTTTCAGTCTCACAAAAGCCCTGCGTGCTCTTATTTGCAGCACCGAGGCACTAAAGAGATAAAAGATCCATAAATATCTGCTGGATGTTATAGATTTTTAAAAAATTAAGTGCCTCCCTGCTTGCAGCTCTTCCCGTAAGCACCAGTGCAATGCAGCTTCCATTGGCATCCCAGCCTTCCCTTTGAAATCCCCTGCATCCCTCCAGCTCTTCCACATATTTCAGGCTTGAGCTGCCCCCCAGAAAGTTGCTCCTTTGATTTCTTTTAGGCTCTCCCTGTCTGGTTTTTGTAACTCCAGAATGTAAAGGAGACTTTTCCCAGGTCTGTGATCCCCTCGGGATGCAAACTTGGAAAGCTGGACCTTCCTCACGTGGGGAGCTGAAATGGGAAACACCAGTTGAAGGGGAATTTAAAAACCCAACGTGCCAAATTCATCCTGAAAAAGCTTCCAGGGAGCTCATGTCAGTTGGATCAGCATTTGATCTGATCCGTGGAAGAGGCTGTGGAGCTGCACTTCAGGAGTTTTCCTTTTTTTAGCCTGCCACAGGAGCAGCAAAATATTTCCCTAAATCCCCAGTGACTCAGAAAGGCCAATCCCATATTTCGCAGTGGCTCAAATGTGCAGGAACCTGTCAGATATCGAAATAATTCAGGAAATTTCCCCTTTGATCCCTGGTTAAGACAAAGACCTGGTAACTGAGCTCCCATGTGCTGTCAGCTCCCAGTGAAGCTGTGGATTCCCAGCTGGTGGGAAGCCTCTGGCTGCAGGAATCCCACTCCCCCTCCTCTGAGAATGCAGCAGTTTGAGCAAATAAAGCATTTGCTCTGGGTTTTATTTTTGGCTTTTGCTCAACAGCTGGTCAGTCCCTAATGAGCGAGCTGGGCTTTGATTTCCTGCCTGGAGAAGGGGGTGAGAAAGGGGAGAGGATCTGGGTTAGAAATTTGACTCACACAAGGGATCCCAGCTGGGAGTTGCTCCCCTTAGTCCTTTGCCTGGGGACATGTTCCAGAGGGAGGCACTGGATCAGCTCAGGGACAAGTATAAGGGGGCACAGGGGAGTCTCAGGGGTTCCCAGAGAAGGTGAATCTCCCTGATCCCAGGCCCCCCAAGGAAAGGCACCACATCCCACCGTGCTGCCCTCCACACTGGGCTCATGGGATGGGGTGACAGTGGCTCTGTTGTTCCTCGTGTGTAATTCCTTAATCATTGTCATAGAATCCCAGAGTGGTTTGGGTTGGAAAGGACATTAAAGACTATTCAGCTCCACCCCCTGCCATGGACAGAGACACCTCCCACCAGCCCAGGGTGCTCCAAGCCCCATCCAACCTGGCCTTGGACACTCCCAGGGACCCAGGGGCAGCCCCAGCTTCTCTGCCCAACCTGTGCCAGGGCCTGCCCACCCTCACAGGCAAGAATTCCTTCCCAATATCCCACCTAAACCTTCCCTCTTTTCCACATCTTGTTTCCTTTCAGAGCACCTGGGCCCTCTGAGCTCAGGTGGGAGCTCTAACCCATTCCTGCTCACCCAGGAGGCAGGGATGGACAGATCTCACCTGGGACACTTGGGAAAAATCCTGTTCCTGATTTCCTTGGTGGCTCTCAGCAGATTTAGGCAGGAGGGCAAAGACCTGCTCTTCCCTGTCGATGCCACTGAGGAAGGAGTTTGGTGTGTTTTGCTTTTGCCCTGATGTGGCAGTGAGGGCATGGAGAGCTCTTGGGAATGGCCACCTCCAGCCCCCACCCATGCTGTGTCCCATCATGAAGGACCACATCTGATTCACATCACCTCACAGCTGAAAATCCACTTCCAGGGATATGGCCTGACATCCGGGGGGCTCTCCTGGAACTCGGGGGGAGCTGCAGGCTCTGGGTGATGGCCGTGGGCAGCTGCTTTATCTCCTCAGTGTTTTCCCCCTTCCCATAAACAGGAGGAGCAGATGGGAACGTGTCTGAGACAGACTGGGAAATGGCAGAGGGGGAGGGAGAGGGGTGTTAAATCTTCAAAAGCACTGGAGGGCTGGATCCTGGAAGAGAACTGAAGGGAGAACAGGGAATGTCGCTGGTGGCAGAATGAGCAGAGCTCCAGGGAAAGCACCAGGTGAGAGCTCAGGACATTTTCCAGGGCACAATCCAGCCCCAACTGCCCCTTGGCATGCACAGCCAACCCCACCATTGTCCCAGATGTCCACAGAGCCTGGGAAGGAGAATGTCTGGAACCTACTCTTCCTGAATTGTCCTTCAAGCCCTCTGGGGGCAAGTCAATCCCCAGCCCTTAATGACACCGTTAATTAAGCAGAGTTCAAAAATAGCCCTGCAGGATTTCCTGCCTCCCTTCCAACTACACCATAAGGTAAGAGGAAGGAGGAGAAGCTCACAAAGCAGAATTAAGGGAAGATGCTCCGTGGAGCCCACAGTACATCCCTGATTAATTGATTTCCTTGCATTTTGAGTGATCCCTGTCCCCCCTTCCCCAGGCACACCCGGAGCACAGCTCACCTTTCCCATCCCATGCATGGAAGCTCTCCAAGAGACACTGGGCTCCATTCAATCCAGGTCCCTGAATTCCCAGGAAGAGCCAGGCAATGGGGATGCAGGCAATGGCAGGGATCTCATCTGCCTGGCTGCAGGAGCGGATCCAGACACGGAGCAAGCTGAAATCTGATGTGGAATAACTCCACCTAGAGGGAAAAGGGATGGCTGGGAATGATGGGACACAGCCGAGCGTGTTCCCAACTGCCACCAAGGAGGGATCATGGCCTGGACACAGGGATGGCCACTGGGACAATTGCAGGATCAGGGAATCCCAGACTGGTTTGGGTTGGAAGGGACCTTAAAGACCATCCAGTCCCACCCCCTGCCATGGGCAGGGACACCTTCCATCAGCCCAGGGTGGTCCAAGACTCATCCAACCTGGCCTTGGACACTTCCAGGGATCCATGGGCAGCCCCAGCTTCTCTGGGCACCCTGTGCCAGGATCTCCCCACCCTCACAGCACTTTGGGATCAGAAGCAGCATTTGGGCTTCATCCACCAGATATCAGCCAGATTTGGGATGTGATCCCAGCTCCAATCTTTGGGGATGAGTTGACACTACCTTACTTCCCATAAAACAGCCACATCCAAAAGAGGGTGACAGCCATAAAGAAGTTCCTTTATAGAGCTGTGTTTTTGTATCTTCTAAGCTCTGACTTGGACTCTAAGCCAGGATGTTTGAGCATTAATGAGGTGAGGTGTTGTCAGCCTCAGGCAGGGATTTTCTCCATGGAAAAAAAACAGTGGGTTTGGGGACATGAGCAGGAAAGATGAGAAACCCTGAAGGCACTAAACATTTTCAGCCTCCATGGATGGCAGGCTGGGGCTGCAACACACCTGTGCTTCCCAACACTTCCCCTGCAGTTAAATTGCATTTGGCTGCTTGGATAATGATGGATAATTATTTCCAGCGAGGCAGACACAGTCCAGACACACTTCTCCTTCCAGAACTGCTCCAACACCATCCTAAGCCCCAAGGAAATGCCATTTCCCAGGTCCCAGGGGGCCAGCTGGATGGCAGCAGAGCTTTGCCAGGTTTCCTCTTGACTTTATTAAGCTGGAACAGGTATTTAGTCTCTTGTTATCCATCTGCAGCAAACACTTGGGGAGATGCAGCAGCATCTTTTTTTCCAGGGGTCGAGCAGGCACTGGGCCCTCTGCAAAATTAAGGTGGTGGTTTATGCAGCTCTTCACACATTCCCACCCCTCATATTGGTGGTTGGATATAGCCCTGTCCATGAGAGGTTAAAAAGAACCAAAGAGGCTGGTCCCTGGGTATTCCAAGCCCTGAGCATGTTTCCAAAACAGAATGTAAACACTTTTGTTGTGGCGAGGATTTATTCATTCTTCCTGCCTTGTGTCATGGAGCCGAAGGGAAGGAGAGCACTTTTTCCCTCCTCATAAAGCAGGGTGTGTTCAAGCTCAGACACTGACATCAAGCAAGTGCATGGCTCCTTTCCCACCTCTCTGACTGTCCTGCTGTCAGGAATTCTCAGTCTCCCTGCTTTGTGACCTCCCTGTTCCAGCGCTGGCAAATGCAGAGCAGTCAAAGGATATCACTTGGCTGGAGGGTTTTTTTTTCCCCTCTGCAACAGAATGTGCTGCAGTGGAACAAGTGGGGAGGAGATGTGGAGATGGGGAATGTGGAAACCAGTGGAAATGTGTTATTTCAGCTTTCCCCTTGGCCTTCAGCAACCAAGTCCTGGCCTTGGATGTACCGGGAAGATTTCTCTGTCGGCTGCTGTGGATCCTCTCTGGCATGGGTAGGAATCACAGAATTCCCTGAGCTGTAAGGGACCCACAGGGATCATCCAGTTCAACCCCTGGCCCTGCACAGACACCCCAACAATCCCACCCTGTCCCTCAGAGTGTTGTCCAAACCCTCCTGGAGCTCTGGCAGCCTTGGGGCCGTGCCCACTGCCCTGGGGAGCCTGGTCAGTGCCCACCACCCTCTGGGGGAAGGACCTTTCCCTGAGATCCAACCTAAACCTGCCCTGCCACATCTCCAGCCTTTCCCTGGGTGCTGTCCCTGGTCCCCACAGAGAAGAAGCAAAGCCCATTTCAAGTGTTGACTCAGCAAAGTGGCTGATCCCTGATGCCAGACACACTAATCAATGTAATTGTCCTGTTGGAGCGAGTCCAGAGGAGGCCACCAAGGTGATCAGAGGGATGGAGCACCTGCCCTGTGAGGAAAGGCTGGGAGAACTGGGATAGTTCAGCCTGGAAAAGAGAAGGCTCTGAGGGGACCTAGCTGTGGCCTTCCAGGACCTGAAGGGAGCTACAAGAAAGGTGGAGAGGGACTATTTACAAGGGCCTGGAATGGCAGGATCCAGCTCATTTCCCTGCTCTGGTTTAGACCCTTCCTCCTACAACATCCACATGCAGAAGGGCTTGTCAGCTCCTGTGGTGGTAAATAAGACAACACTGGTCTCCAAGAGTGACAAACTCAACCCTGCTGGGGCAAGGCAAGAGGTTTTACTCAAAGAAAGGATTTTTTTCCTCATTTTTCAACGTTCCACCTCAGCACAGGAGCTCTGGAGGTTGGGAGCTGAGAGACACACACAGAGGACTGTGCTGCTCAGCTGTTGAACCCCACGGGCCAGATGGACTTTTTGGGTCAGGATGTCCCTAGAAGGTGATGGTTGGAAGCTGGGAGGATGCACCTGATTAGGCATGTCCAAAAGTCACCTTATTCCTGGTGCAGACCCAGGATCTCTGCTCTGAAGCTCACTGGGGAGAGCTGGGCTGACCCCATGTGGTCACGGCCTTGTTATGGCATGGTTTTGGTTTCCAAAGGCCTTGACTTTCCACATTCATTAAGGCAAAATGTAGAATTCACCCCACATCCATAAAACCTTTCCAATAAAACAGGCACCGTGGGGGGAGATGAGCTGAACCTCTGTCATTGCTCATGCAGTGGAAACGTGTCCACATTCCCAGTTTCCCTGCTCAACCAGCCAAAGCAGCGCAGCATAATGTTCATTTCTTACCCTGGATGGGGCATTCCCAGCCTTCTTCATCCCTCAAAACCAAGGAAATAACCAGAGGAGGGACAGGAGGGGAAACTCACACCCTGTTTGCCCCTTTGGCTTGCAGGGAAAGGTTAAATATTGCCGTGATTTCCTTGGCTCCAGCCTGGGATCTTCGCCCCCGGATTTTGGGTGTGCCTGAGCCCAGGGAGGGTGGTGTGCGTGTCATCTGGTCACTCCGGGCCTGAAAAAGTCAAAAATAAGGAATGTTGATTGTTTCCACGGTTACAGAGTGATTCACTGCCAGGGTAAAATGAGGGGGGAGAGGGATGGAAAAGGAAAATCACGTCTCAGAAGAGTTTTGTGTCATTATTGCGCTCACCAGTGGTGCTGCCCCGAGCTACACGCACTCACTGACCTCAGTTATTCACAAAACAGTCCCCTGAGAGGGGTTTTTTTATTGAAAAGGAAGAAAATCCCTCACTCATGATCCCTGTGGGCCCTGGAGGGCGGACAAGGCCCGTCCCAGCACAGGTCCTGCCCAAGGGGAGCGATGGAGCCTCCAAAAACAACCCAAAACGGAGATGGAAATTATCAAAGCGAGGGCCTGGAGGGACAGGACACAAGGAATGGCTTCCCACTGCCAGAGGGCAGGGATAGATGGGATATTGGGAAGGAATTGGGGGCTGGGAGGGTGGGCAGGCCCTGGCACAGGGTGCCCAGAGAA
>JAWWEW010000165.1:61363216-61382568 GCA_035583185.1 Anabacerthia variegaticeps
TGGGAGGGTGGGCAGGCCCTGGCACAGGTTGGGCAGAGAAGCTGGGGCTGCCCCTGGATCCCTGGAAGTGTCCAAGGTCAGGTTGGACAGGGCTTGGAGCACCCTGGGCTAGGGGAAGGTGTCCCTGCCCATGGCAAAGGGTGGACAGGATGGGCTTTATTGAACCCAAATCATTCAGTGAACACCCCTGGCCCCCTCCTGCTCTCCTGGAGCTCCTGGGCCCCGCTGGGCTCTGCTTGTGCCGGTACAGATTTATACCTGCAGCATCCTGCTCCCCGGGGCTTGTCGCTGCCTGGGGGCTTCCCTCTTGCTCTGAGGGTGGACAAATGATTTTAGCACTTTTGCCAGCAGTGGCAAACAAATAATGTACAAAGCCCTGGTTTCAACAGTGGTGGTGTGTGTGGAGAGTGACAAATGCCACATCCATGAATAGGGCATTATAAACCCCCGGGGCTCGTACGGAACAGCCCGTGTTGTTCGTGGGCCGTGCACAGTGTCCCCCTTTGTGCTGTGGAGAGCAGCTCTACACCGTGCTGGGGGCTCTGCTTGATGTTCCTGAGGGTTCTCCACTCCATACAGTGTCTCCTTGGTGATGTCTGGTTTATTTATTGATTATTTTTTTAAGAGATATCTTTGTTTAAGCTGAATAAATGAAAACTGTCAACTGTATCGGGACTGTTTTTCATAGCGTGTACCTGTTTCGCTTGCCCTAGACTGTCTGAGATCCCACATGGATTTCTCTCCAGGGCTCTTCCCAACTCTGTTCCACTTCTAAACAGCCCTGACTCGGAACTGACTGCATAAAACAGCTCCTGCTTTCTGCTGGCCCCAATGACTGAGGTGGATTTTCTTGCCTTTCACATTTTTAATTAATTCTGAACTCGCGCTAATTTGAAGTGGATTAGTTGAATTCCATGATATCTACACCATCTAAATAGCTCCAGGCCCTCATTAAGAGTTAATGAGAAGATTAGTAGGAGTGAGGAGCAGGTGCTTGTGGCCCCGGCTCAGATCATTGTAAAACAAATGAATCGGGTTGAAAGCTGGGGTTTGTGGCTTTGTCCCAAAGCCTCTGCGAGTACCACCCGGCTCAGCTTTGAAGAGCTCTTTGTTGTGTCCCCGGGGTGACATTCCCACCCCTCTGGAAGCAGCAGCTGGAGAGCTGAGGCTGCCCGGGCTGGGGACTCAGAGGGGCCACTGCGGGCTCAGGTGTGGCTTGAAACAACACCAAGTCACAGGTGTGTGTTTGAAACTGTCCCAGGACCAGGGGAAATGCCACAAATTAAGCATTTAACAGCCACGGGGGGGGATGAAAATAGATTGGCCACTTTCCTAAACTGCAGTAGCCACATTAATTTATTTACTATATATATGATACATATATAAAATCGACCCTGACCTCCTCGAGGTCCATATATATGTGTATATGTATGTCTTTCCCACTGGGAAGCTCTTTGTAGGACCACAGAGGTATTTGGATACCTATATGTTATATATAGAAATACACAGATATCTATACATATATATTGAAAAAAATAGCTTTTTATATCTGAGACCCCCAGAGTGGTTTGGGTTGGAAAGGACCTTGAAGACCCTCCCATCCCACCCCCTCCATGGGCAGGGACACCTCCCCCTATCCCAGGTTGCTCCCAGCCCAGTCCAGCCTGGCCTAGAACACTTTTTTTGCTCAGAAATCAACCCTAGCAAGTCTCAGCTTCTCCAGAGGTTTAATATTACCTCCTCCCTGGGATTTAATTTCCTGGTTAACAGCTCTCCCTCCATGAGGAAATCAGCTCCTTCCCTCTGATTCCCCTAAGCTGCAAAAAAAGGGAACTTTAGCACCTTGACACAGAGCTGTGGATCCCCAAAGATTTGGGTGCTGCAGTTTTGTGTCTGAACCCGAGGGAGGTGAAATAAAAAATAACAATTCACCATCTGCCATTCTTTTAAATCCACAGTGAAGGACCTTCCTGCCAATTCCAAAAGCAAACACTGAAATACCTACTGGCAGTTCAGCTCCAGGAGACAAACATCAGGAAGTTTTAAATAAAAGGCTTAATAATAGAGATGAAGGAAAATTAATCTCCGAATCCCTGAGGATGTGACAGGCAGACAGATCAGAGTGACTGTAAAAAGCATCAGGATGTGGTAACAGCATGAAAAAACCTGGATTGGTGGAAAATCCTTACTCATGAAGTAGTGACAGAGTCCCCAGGAGAGACCAGCACATGGACCAGCCTGCTGAGATGAATCAGAGCCTTCCATCTGCTGTTCATCCCTCCCCTTCCCCAGGGACCCAAAATAGACAGGGAGGGGATGGTTCCCAGCCCTCTTCCAGCAGAGCCTGAGCTGTGCAGCCATGGGGGAGCCTCGTGGAGGAACAGCCCAGAATGTGTTTCCCAACAGCCCCAGAATTCCTTTATGGAGAGTCACTTCATAGAACTTACCAAGCCCTCTCCAACTGACACAGGGCAGTGCTCCAGGAGAGAAGTCACTTCCTTTTCTCCAGCTGAAGGTTTCCCAACTCCAGCATTGTGCTGTTTCTTTCAGATTTCTTTTGCCCTGAAGGATTTATGCAGCTCCCTCACTGCTGGAGGTGGCAGAGCAGAGCAGCAGGGACAGCAAAGTGCTGCTGAGCACTTGGTGCAGCACTCCAGGACCTTCACATGCCATGGGAGCAGAGGTTCTTGGGCTGGAAAACCTCACCCCATGTCCTGGCTCAGCTCAACAGCCCTGATGTTTCCTCCTCAGGTGTCACCCACATCTGTTCCAGAGCAGCTCTGATCCAGGCAGGGATTTTCCAACCAGGTTTAACTACCCTGACAGAGGGACCATCCCTCAGCAGGCCTTCCCAGGACTGCAAAGTCAGGGAAAAGAGACTCCCACAGTACCAAACAACTGCACTGTTTCATTCCTGCCTTCAACTCCACACAAATCCTGTGCTCTCAGGGAATGCCCCCAGCACAGGCTGCCCATTCTGAGGTGCCAGAGGCCATCCCCATCCCCACAGAGCCACCTCCAAGTGCCCTGATCCCCCAACCTCGAGCCCACCTGCTCCATGTCAAAGCTCAGAATTCCCAAACACAAGTTTTCCTCAGAGCCTTGTGCAGTGCTCCTTCCCCACAGGGCTCCCAAGGAGCCATCATTCCATTCCTGGCTTTTGTGCAACAGGCATTGGGAAATAAAGCAGATGCAGAGCTGGGGCTGTGCTTTCACAACCTCTGTGCTGCTGGGACAGCACAACAGTTAAAGCAGCACAAACCACCCCAACAATTCCCAATTTGGAAATTCAAAGCACCAAAAGTGTTTCCTTAATTGACTCCAATGTTTTACAAGACCTGAGGTGAGTCCTCTAAGTTTTGATCCCTTTATGGGCTGTGCTTTGGGCCTCAGTTTTCAAACAACCACCTGATTTTTACCTCAAACAATGCAATTACTGTCTTACAACACCAACTACTCCTTCACGACTCAACCTCAATGCTTGTTCAACTTGAATTAACCCCTACCTCATTTAAGAAGCAGCTTTTTAATGCTGGCTGAAGGAATTCAGCCTTGATGTGTGTCAAATTGGCTGTCCTCTGTACTAACACATGATTATTTTATTAAGTAATGAGTACCCTGTTAAACTTCCACTTGCATAAACCAGTGGGATTTTCAGAACAGTCTTTTGCCTTCAGCTGGTCCCAGAGTGTTGGTCTCAAAATAATTCAGTATACAATGAGGTTAAACACTGCTTAGCTCACTGCACAGTGCAGTTCCTAGGGCACATTCCTGCCACGAGATATACTGAGAACAAGGTGAGTTTTAGCAAACTTTTTCTTTACTAAAGTCTCTTGTTATAAATTACACAAATAACTTTATAAACAAATCCCCCCCCGCTTGCATTTTGTTTAAAGTAATAACTTTATATCATACAAATAAAGAAATTTCAAGTATGAAAAGTGCATTATTGCAATAATACCTCTTTGCAAGTCCAAAAATCTTGGTTTTAGAATAAAACTGTAAAGTGTAAAAAAGGAGTAAAACAATCAGTGCCATCTATTCATTCAAGAAGTCCAACATCTTAAAAATGATGCTTAGTGTGTTGCAGAGGCAGATTTACATCTGAAAGCAACATGTAATTGAAAAGAAGCAATGTGTGTTCATTGTTTTGCATTATTAATTCTTTTCTTTTTTGTTTCTTTTTTTTTTCCCCTAGTTTTCTTCACCTTTCTTGGCAGGAATTCAGAATACAAACAGTGCTTGTCCTCAGCTCTCATCCATTCTGTGCTGCTGCCACTTGCATGGTTCCAAGTTCTTCATCCTCCTCGTGCATCCTCTTTAAACTTCCTGCAAAGGGGAAGAGGCAGGTTCAGCCACAGGAGAACAGAATATTTCAGCACTGAATGATGAAGTTTGAGCTCAGCTCACACACCAACTGCAGCCATCCCATTCCCAAGGGTTTATTCTGCTCCCAAAAGCTGACTCAGGGGGTGCAGAAATCACCTCCCACACAATAAGAGGGGTTTCTCACCTGTACTCCCAGGTGGAACTGAGAGGGATCTCTCCAGCTGCAGTGGTGACATCATCTGGATGGTTAATTTTGCTAGATAGATGGCTTCATATTCCTGAAATAGGGCAAGAATGCATATTGCAATTAATTGGGCATAATGCTTTGGGAGGAGGAGGAGGAGGACAAAGAGTTCACCAGGGTGCACTGGAGGGTATCTTCTAATAAGGCACAGATTTTGGAGGAGGAGAACTCTTTGTTGCTTTGACATGAATGACAGAAAGCATCAAGGAGACAGAGCCAAAGAAAACTTCAAGGATGACTTTAAAAAATGGCTTTAAGGAAGACACAAACTCAGGAGACACTCCATCCTCACCTCAGGAACAGCAGAGACACCCAAATCTCTGTCAGCAGAGTCTGCCCACCAGACTCTTGGAATATGACAAAGCAACCTCAGGGTTCTGCTGTTTGCTGCCTCACACTTGTGGATCTCCTCACCCCTGAGTGCCAGTGTCAAACAGCATCACTCCTGTGCCACAATATTCACCTGGCAGCTCCCTGAGCCACCAACAAAGAGATTTGAGTCTCTCAATCACTGCACAAACCAGGGGGTTTATTTCTCCTCCATTCCTGGAATTGCTTTGTCCAAAGGTTCAGCCTCCAGGAACTGGGGTACCCACTCATCTCCCTGCCAAGCCCTGCTACAGCTCCTGACATTTAGTTAAATCTAAATAGAAATGTCTGTCTGGTAGGAAGATGATTCATTAAATGGTTTTGGAGTTATGAGCAGAAAAAAAACCAGTCACCTGAAGTTGATGGACAAATCCAGCATTAGGATTAATACAGAATCTTCTTTCTTGGACATAAGTAAACGCATCCCTTAAAAAGAGAAGGAGAGAGAAAACACTTCTGTGGAAATCAGACCAGACAAAAGTTTGTGGTTGGAGTTCTCAGGAAGTGCAGAACCTCTCCAGAGAACTGGTTTCACAACTGCAAAGGTTTGCACAAAGCAGGAAGCAGTAGGTGGAAGACACTGTTTGCCCACTCCAGTCCTCAGCTGGATTTCCTGTTCAACACAGTGCTCAGGACAACCCTGGGGCCTCTCCCATGGTTTTATATCCAGGCATGTAGGCTGGTGTCCCAATTCTTTAGCAGCAGGGACCTCCTGCTTAAAAAAAAAGGGGATTTAAACACACCTGCAGTGAAGGGAAATGGAATAATCAGCCCCTTGTGAAGTCTTGACTCTTCAGCTACCGAGGCTGAGCGAATGCACAACTGTTTGTGTTCCCTCCCAAGGGATTATTCACTTACACCCCTTGAATTCAAGCACAAATAGCTGCTCTTACCTGTATTTCACCCCAAATGTCTCCATTATGTATGCAATAACTAAGGCAGCACTGAAAAGAAAGAAACAAAAATGAGTCAAACACATTTCCATTGTTTAAAAACACTCACAGCAGGACGGGGAGTTTCCTACCTTCTAGAAATCCCTGCGTTTCCATGGACAAGAACTTTTCCTGAGAAGGGAAAAAAACCACCAAAACCACTCAACCACAGTTGTATAAATTGAAGAAAATTCTTGGAAATGTAGTTTTTTCCTTGTTAGGGAGAACTAGGAAGCAGCAAGAACATCCTAAGGGTAACAGGTGTGTTTAAGTCACTTTAGATTGCCAACTGTGCTCTGTCCTGGGATGCAGGAACAGGAATTCCTGCTCTTCCAGGGGTTCTGAGGGACAAAAATCTGCCCTCCAGGACCACGAGGCAGATTTCAGGTCCTACATTAGAGGAGAGACAGGAAAACCTCATGCAAAGAACATGTTTAAAGTGAAAAAAACCCCAAACCCCAGATATACAAAGAGGTTCATTTTCCAGCAGAGGCAAAAGGAAGGAACATTTTGCTTGGAACTTGTGTCAAATAGTTCAAATCCATAATAAACTCCCAAATTTAAGTAAATCTCCTACTTAAGAGCCTCTAAGCACTAAGTTAGTTTGAAAGCTTTACCAACATCTTAGTCAATGAGGGAAGGAAATTAATATGATTTTACCTCCACTTTGTAAACTTCCATCGATAAATTCTTTAGTCTAAAAAGAAAAAAAATTAAGAGTCAAAGTTTCACATCATTTTAAGTGCAAGGAGCAGCAACATCTAAATTTGGTGGGATTTCTGTCCCACTCTTTATATTCAGTGACAGGAATGCACCTGTTCATACAGGGTTAGACATCACCCAGCTGGACTTTTGCATTCCTTGTGTCCTTTTAACTCTCCATAAAATTACCAGTGAAAAACAAGAGTGAAGCCACTTGTTTTGCTGGTGGAAGAAGGAACAAAATGCTTTTGCTGTGCTGCAAACTGAACTAAAATACCCAAACCCACAGCCAGGGTTTATTGTCTTTCCAAACATCAGAAGTCACTGGCACTGTTTAACTCCAAGTTACTTTTTAATTCCTCTGCAGTAACATGTTTCAGGAGGCTGCAAAACCCCCCAGCTACTGTTTGAATTAGCTTTAGGATTTGATACAAGAGATGTAAATACTCTTGGGCTCAAAATACAAGTTTCCCACAGGTCAAGGGCCCCCAGAATTCCCCCAGGACCCCATTTCTTTGTTTTGAGGCCAGTCTTTTCTTCTTTTATTCCTTTTTTTTTTTAATGAGACCATAACAAGGCACAGCTCTCACAACTCTGTGTCCACACTTGTGAAAAGGAATTAATGACACTTATTAAAATGTCAATAATGACAACACCTAAGAGCTGGCAGCACTTCCAGGTGCCTCAGGCTGAGTATCCCAGATTTCAACTGGTGTCTGACAGTTCAGAAAACTCTTCCTGGGCAACCCCATTCCCAATGCACACCTAAATCAACACTCACCATCGGGAAAAATCGGATTATATTCTCCACTGGATTATCTGCAATATCCAAGACTAAATACCTGCAATGAGAACAGTTGCCATGAGCACACAGCAACACTGAGGGAGGGTCTCCTACCTTTCCTTCCTGCTCTGAGCTCCAGAAATCCTACAAACCAAGGAAAACTGGAGCTGTCACTGTGAGGAAGGAAGGGAGGAACCTTCTCCCTGACAGAACCACCTCTCCAACCCAACAACTGAGCCTGAGGTTACTGCAAACTCATGGATAATTCTCCTTTCAGGCTGCTCTGGAGTGCAGCAGGATGAACAACCCTCATGGGTTGGATTTAAATGTGCTTTTCAAGCACATTTTCCAAATGGTTTTGACAAAGTGGAAATATTTGGAAAGAGCATGCAAACACAGAAAGGAATCTGGGGGGTTTCTCACCTAAATAACTGCTGGAAGTTTGGTTTAATGAAATTTGCTTCGATGTTTTGCCTTATGCATATGACATGGGTTATTCCATGTTTCTGAAGGATAGGTAGCTGTGGGAAGAGAAAAATAATATCCTTTAAAAAAATCACAGATCCATCCATTACCCAGTCATAAAAAGGAAAGGCTGTCCTTAATTAATATATCTAGTTAATAACCATGTATATAAAATAAGGCTATAATACAGATACACTTAACTATATGCAATAGGGGTATATCATGTCTTAAAGGAAAATCAGAGCTGGTTTTGTAGAATTTAGTGTGAAAATTACCTTTCAGAAAGAAAAAAGCATTCCTAACAATGCCAGGAGGAACAGGCATTAAGGAAGGTAATCCATCAGTGGACTTGTTTGTCTCTGCCCACCTTTCCCTTTGCCTGAAATTGCAAGTCCCTGCACGGTGTAGGAATTTGGAGCCAGCATTGGATTCTTGCTGGAATGAGACCATGAAAATAAGATCATTTAAAGCATGAGAAATTTGCAGAGCCAAGCTGTGCCTTAGCAGTGCTTGACCTTATTGAAGATTCAATTTGCCTTGTTTTGCTGTGGGAGTTCCCAGCTCTGATTTGTCTTGCAACACTTGAGCAAAGGAAAGAAATTGCCTGATCTCCAACAGTTTAAATGTTCAAAGAATTGTATTCAATTTTAACTGTAAGGCTTAATTTTAATACAAACAGCTCAGACCATCCCACATCCCTTCTGCTCTGGGATCTTCCATGTTCCACTTGAGGATTGCACCCAAATTTACCCCTCTGCAGACACACCAGATCTCCCCAGCAACAAACCCAATCACCACAGCAAAGCTTCCCTGGGAGAGAATATTCTGAAAAATCATACCTTGCTTTTCATAGCTGAAGAATATGGGCCTAAAAATAACCCAGGTAAAATTTCCTAGGAGGAAGAACAGACATTTAATACCAACTCAGAATGTTTGCAAATAACACATTTCACTCCTCTCAGAGCCTGGCCACGGAAACAAGTCCTTTACATTTTAGGGAGAGATGTGTTACCAAGTGTCACTTAGAACAGGACAAGGGAAAAAATGGGTTTGGCAGGATGAAAGAAACACGATCTCAGGGCAGGAGACCTTGTTTTGGAACTGGAAGCAAGCCCTTTATCTGGACCAAGTTCCAGGTTGGTGACGGCATCTTCCCCAGCCCCAGATCAAGTGAAGGCAACTCGAACTTGGGATCTAATCCTGCCTTGGAATTCATTCCAAACTGCTCTCATGGAAAGGGAGGCACATGTGGAAATTCTTCTCCCTCTGTCCTAGCAGTGGAAAAAGATCAGATTTTAACCCTTTATCTCCCCACCAATAAACACATGTAGGTGTGGAGATCTCATCTTGTGCAAAGATTTGGCTGATTTGTGGTGGGAAAACTAGGAAGATTTTAATTGTCCATCCTCCTGGAGAACAATCCCAAGCAAATTTAAGTAGGAAGCAAAGCTCTGATACATTTTTAGTAATCACCTAAAAACATTCAGAAAGGCCAAAGTGTGGTATTTGGGGCGTTCTGGGAAAAAAAAAGGACCAAATTAATTTATTTTTCAGTACTTGCATGGAGATCCAGGCACAGCTACATTCCAAAGCTGGCAAATCCTCCCATTAATTAACCCAACAATTCTGCCTCCCATGGTGCTGCCTGACACTTCTCCTGTAAAGACTGATTTTGATACCAGCTCTTTTTTTTCCCCCTTCACTGAATGCTCCCCTTTTTTCTTGCCTCAAATGGTAAGTGAAAGTGTCATACCTGCATCTCTCTCCTCATGGGATAGGTCCAATCCTTAAAAAAACAAAATAAAAACTAATTACATACACACAAAATATCCAGGCAGAGATCTGCACATGAGGAAGATAAAAAGAAAAAAAGCTTTAGAACGTTCTGCATTAGTCACAGAAACAAAAAGAATTCCTTTGCCTGGTACATTCCTGCAGCCAGTGGAAAAACAGAAGATAATAAGCAGAGCAGGTAACTCCCTTAAAACCCACACTGCTCCACCTCATAATACACCCCAACTGCCTTCAGTGGGAATATCCAGGATTCAGCTTGAACAATTCCACAAATGTGTGTTCTGGCCATTAAAGGGGAGCTCCACTTTCCCCATCCCACAGAGCACAGGAAGGATCCTGACACAACCAACACAAATCCTGCCTGTTGGTCCATTCCCAGCACCACAAAATCCCAGATCCTCGACTCAGTGAGGGTTCACCTCCCATTCCCAGCTCTTCCCAATCCATCAGAATGCCCAGAGCAAATGCCAGGATCAACATTCCCATCCTTTGCTCCATTTTAGCACTGCCAAAGAACAGAAAAATGCTCAGGAAGACTCTGTTCCTGCTTCCCCTTCCCTCTCTTCCTGCTGTCCTCTGTTCTTTGACCCTCACATCCAAAGGAGTTGTAGCTGAGATCCCAGTTACCATCTGGAGCTGGAAAAAAAAGAGGGAATAATCCCACAAATCCAATAGGGAATAGTCCCACAAATCCAATAACTGAATACCTTTATCCACAGAACTTTGCTGTTTGATACACTTACATCAGCAGCCAAGAGAAAACTTGCCCTCTGTTATATTCCAGCTCAAAACCATGGGAAACCATGGGAAAGTTAATCCCTCAATATTCCAGCTGTGAAGTGAGGTCAGGATTACACCAGGAAAGATCCCTTAAACCTGAGCACCTCCACTTGTACCAGGAGCATCCATTTTCCATTAAACCTCTTTTTACTCACACAATAAAAACTCAGTGCTTCCCTCAGACACCCCCCCACACAGTGCACAGGGAGGATTTTCTAGCTCTTGGTAGAGGAATTAGAAAGGATTTTAGTATCAGTAAAGTTAGTCTGGAAAATACTTGGACTGAATCTGGGACAGCTTTTCTGAGAAAGCAAACAAACATAAAGCCACTCAGAGCGATCCTTTGGATACCACCTAAAGTGGTGGCACAAACAGGGAAATAAAATGCACTGAAATGAGCTTTTCTAAAGACACAGAAATAGCTAAATTACTTCTGCATGTTCCAGCTGGAATAATAAAAGCCCCTGGAAGTAGGAAAGTAAAAATGCTGGGACAAAAGATGATGTTTTCAGAACTGAGAGTGTTTTGTATAACCCCCTTGTCTCCTTGCACAGACAAAAGCATCACTCACTCCTCAAAAAGCAAAAAAAACACACCCATTTTTGTCCAAGAACAAAAGCAACACCAAAAGCACTAAACACTGAGAAGCTTAAGCTGCACTCCAGGAATATACAAGCACTTCAGTGGGTTTATTACTCTGTCTGTGGAATTAAAAAGTCTTAATCTGGAGCGTAATGAAAACACAAATTCATCACTGCTTTGGCTGAGGGGACTTCACAACACGTTGCAAATATTCCTCTCAAACGCTTCAGAAGCAGGAATTTGTTCATCCCACCAGCTGTAAAGTCTGCAAAATAAGTAGGTAAGAACTGAGTCCAAAGGGACCCAAACCCAAAGACAGCAGAGATGTTCTGAACAAGACAAAAAAGATGTCAGGACAGGCCCCAGAAACTGTCTTTGGTGTTCTTCAAGAAGCCAAAAACATACAGTTTCCAATGTATCTGCAAGATGGTGTTTAAAGAAAACATTTCATCTGTGGCAAGTGCACAAACTACTGAGAGAGTGATTGTGGTGATTGCTGACAGCCCTTCAAGGCTCTTAAAACCAACAATGCAAGATTATTCAAATGCTATGCAAAATTATGTAAGAAACCCAACCTACTAATGGAGAGTGAACCCAAGCAGAAGTTTCATTTTAAGGAATTCAGTCACCCACCCTGTTTTCCACACTGTCTGACAAACAGCAGCTGAAAGTTTCCCTTTTGAGCAGACCAAATGCAAGGATTTTGCAAAGGAAACAACTGATGATGCCAGAGGTGGAGGGAGGACCAGCATTCCTTGGTGCTAAGGCTTTGGGATGTTCTCCAGAACAAGTGGCAACTCGCTGGAAGGCAAATTCATCAATACTTGCAAGACACTAAAGGGAAGGAATGCAAAAATAACCCCCACAATTCCAAAGTTTTACAGAGGAGCCACTCACCTCTGACTTATCCCCCCAGATTCCCTGATGGGCAAGTGCAAGAGGTGCCTCAGCTGAATTTATCTGCTGTGATTTGTGTTTGCACAAATGAAGTGCCAGGGACCCTCCAAAGCTCTTCAGCTCCTGTGCCAGAGTGGAGGGGTTGGCAAGAGAAAAGGGAATAAAACACATCCCAAAGTCTCCCCTTCCCCATCCAAAGCCAATCTCCAGTAGAAATAAACTGCAGATATCGATTCACAGGTAACACTTGTGACTCCAAAGAGCTTCTTGGTATCCAATATCCAAAACTACACCAGGAGTGGCTGTGCCAGAGTTATTTTGTCCACATTTTGCCACAGCTACACCTGCTTTTCCTTAGAACAATTTAAACAGACAAAAAAAAAATGACACCTTATAATGGCACATGGACTTTTTCCTGGAAGAGTGACCTTGGTGAGGACTTGGAAGTTAAAAATCCATAATGTGGGGTTTATACTGTTTAACAGCCCTGCCACTGAGCTCTCCACAAAGGCAAAGACTGGGGGTTTTGAACAGAGCACACAACGTCCCTCATGCAGTGTGAATGTGCCTCTCCAGAAGGAATGCAGTGACATGGATACACGTGACAGGGCTTAACTGGTCCCTAACTGACAGTGGAAGTCTGCAGAGCAGTCTCATTTTCCCCACATCAAAGGCACATCCCTGTCTGTCTTTGTCAAAGCTGAGCTTTGACTGAAAGGCAGTCCCAGCCTTAGGATGGTTCAACTCCTGTGCTGCCTTATCATTGGGAGAGCCTGCAAACCACAGAGTGCTCCAGAGGAAGGGAGAAGCTTTCAAAGGTGCTGAAAAACACACCAGGGAAATAAATCCCATCAGCAGCTGGAGGAGAATGACATTAGGAAATACTTTCCCTTGATTTTTACCTGCTCAGCATCACCCAGCCCCTGAAGGACTCTCCCTCTTCCCAGATTTAAATCCTTTGGGAAGCTGCACACAGTGAAACCTTCTGGCCACTCCAGGTGACCCTTTCCCAACACCCAGCCAGCCCTTTGGTTGTTGATTTACAGCATCACTTCCCTCCCCACCCACATTTCTCTTCCCATCACCACCCATCACAGCCAGGCCTTGGGCATGACTGACACCTCAAAAATCCAGGGCTGTGAGAATCCTCCTGCCTGAATTTGTTTCCCTGCCTGGTGGAATCTTCCCAGGAGCTGTAACACTCCAAGTGTCTCCTCCAAACCTGCTACAACGTTGTGAAGAGGAAGCTGCAGAAACTGTTACGACAGCCCCACACTCCGACCTGCTCCCATTCCTTCATCCATCCCATTCCAATCTTGGCTCTCACTTTGTGCTCCTTCAAAAGAAATTCAAATTCCAGCCTGGCAGTGCCAAGGCAGAGCAGTCAGAGGGCACGACTGTGTCAAATGGCAGCACCACTGTCACCCTCCCCAGCAGGATCCAGCTTGGGTTGGGGATGGGTCCTGAGCCTTGTGCTGAATTCCCAGGGAGCTTTGAGTGTAATTCACGCAATGAAATAAGATCTTGGGCTTGAAGGAATTTTAGGCAGTGCTTAGAAAAACCCTCCCAGCTGATACAGCAAAACAGAAGGAGGGGAAGAGGGGATATTATCATTAAAAACCTACATAAAAATAAAACTAAATCAAGGCCTTTGTAAAATAGGAGCAAACAGTGCCAAAAAAACCCCTTGAAATGCTGAAGTAGTAATAGAACATATTCACTTGGCATCCTTTAAAAAGAAAGCAGATAAATTCAATGAAGTCCTGAGATACACTCAAGAAAAATATTTGAGTGTTACTGAAACCTGTCACACCTCTCATTGAAGGGTGGAACTTCAGAGCCCCAAAATGAGCTGCAAACAAGAGTGAAATGAAAGGCTGTGTCTTCAGTTTCCAGTCATGCTTCCTGTTCTTGGACAGCTGCATTGATTTAAAAAACCTTTGAACCAAAAGATGGATTTTTTTATATATACAGAATTATTTCAGTTGGAAGGGACCTCCAACAGTCTGACCAATGCAGGGCTATATATACATATATATTATTATTATTATTTTTCCAGGTAGAAATCCTGGTGCAAGGATATAAAATAAACAAAATTAAACCAAATTTCTTTGTTCCCTCGAGGTGTGGGCATGGCACTAACACAAGCAGAGGTTAAGAAAGGCTTGGAACTGCACTGCTATCCCCAAACTGGCTAAAGGCTGGTTAAAGGGGCTGGATAAAGGGTGAGGTGACATTCCCACCCTTGCACAGCTGTTTCATCTGAAGGTCACCACGCTCAGGAAACCATCCAGGGACTCAGGCAGGGTTTTACAGGGAATTCTCTGTATTTGTCAATGGGAAAGTCCCATCCTACAGAGATTTTGGCTATTGAAAACACAAAGGAATACAAAAGCAGGAAGGTGGAGAGGGACAACAACAGCAGGGGGGAATGACAGAGGAGGGAAGAAGGGGACAACAGGAAAAGTTCTTTTAGCAGAGGGGAAACACAAGCCACGAAAAAGGTAAAACTGAAGTAGAAATGGAAAGTAGAAACAGAAAATAATTCTGATGTGCCTCGTTCTGGAGCACTGAACCCAAAGACACCTCTGCTTGCTCTCTGAACACCACCAGCACAAGGGATCAACAGCAGTGGCTTTCATCAGAGCACCAAGATAAATAAAACCCAAACAATAAAGCAGAATTCTGCAGCTTACAGGAAGCACAAAGCCAAGTGCCAGGAGTGCCACACTCATTCACATTATCAGGATTGTTTAGAATGCTCCAAGAATGCCCTTTCCGTGCCCCTCCTTTTTTAACTACGTGCTGCACTAAGGCAGATAATTCTCTTTATAACCCTCATTTAGATTAAAAAAACCCAAATATCTTTAACTCCCCAGTCCTACCTTGTGCCTGTGAATCCCTGAGCACTCCAAGAAGCTTCCCAGGGATCCAGGGCACAAGTTAATCCCCACTGACAAACTGCTCCACTCCAGAGCACTTTTTGATAAGTGCAAAGCAGGCTGAGAGGATCCCACAGAGCCCTGAGCAAAATCTGCCTCCTGATTTCCATCCCCCAGCACAACCCCAGCCTTTGCTCCCAATTTTTTGGGCTCTGCTACGTGGGAAGGTAAAATAATTCCAAGGATACAGCTTCCTACTTATTCTGGAGAGTCTGCAGAGGAGGGGAATCGCTGTGTTTAAGGGGGTTATAGTTGGGTTTCCTATCAAAAGGATGAGTAAAAATAAGAGTTTGATCAGTTTGTTCCACCTTTCCATGGACCACATCCTAGTTAAAAAAAGCAGTCAAAAATACATCAGCATCTCAGACTAAATATAGCTGTCAAAAATGTAAATGCCTTTAAAAAAAACACACCCCAAGTGCTAAAGAGAGCTCAGCTTTTATGCATAATAAAAAGGGAAATATGGCTGCTTAGTCAACAAGCTGCTAATTTAATTACCAAACCCATGGAGAGTCCTAAAAACATCCTAAATACATCACAAATATGGGTTTGCTCAGCCTGCTTGCAAGCAAATATGCTAATTTTTTAACTAAGAAATAAACTGGTAATTGCTGATGTGCTCCCATTATATGTATCACAGTTCTTTTTTCGTTCAAAATGTGATGGGAAAATAATTTCCATGAAATTCCTTACATTATTCCAGTCCTTACTGACCATCTTAAGATGTCTCAGTACTAAAAAGCCAACGTGCATGAATTGTTATTAATCTGACTCTCTTTTAACTGGTTTTTAGCCACACTTGGTTATACCAGGGGGAAAAAAAACCCACAGCACTTTTAAATTTAAGAAAGTTTGAGATCTTATCTTGGAAAATGTGCCAATTTTAGAAAAAGATATAAAAATCTAAGCTTAGAAGTGTTCCCATGCCACATGTGATCACCATTACTCACAAAACTTTGACCTATTCACTATCACCAGCCTGGAAAAGAACACCCAGTTTACAGACATACCTGGTATATCCCAGAAAAGCTTGGCAAGAATGATGAGTTTTGGGGTTTTGGGGGGCATTTCCCAAGCTCCAAAAAGCACCAAGAGCCAAGTGGCTTAAACATCCATCACTCTGTATGGATTAGGGACAGGACAAACAACATCCAGGCTGGAAAAGTGACCTATTTATGCAGAGCACATCCCTGCAGCGTGTCTGGGTCAAGCCAGGCTGCTGTCACCCCCCAACCCTTTTCCATGTGCCAGGAGAGAGTGTGATGCTGTGCAAATCCCCCCAGTGATCTGGCTTTCATTTTCAGCATTATTATTTAAGCTGCAAGTGTCAGCAGGGAGGAGGGGGCTCACTTGAACAGGTGACAAAGTGACACTGAGTCCTGAGCAGCAGAAAATCAAGCAGGGACTCCTGGTGTTCTCCCTTCCCCAAGATCTGGAAATCAAATCTACCAAGCCAGCACTGAGCCACTCACCAACCTCCTGAACCAATATCAGGGATTAGTGCTCATTAAAGGGCCCTGGAGATAATCTCCAGCTTGCCATGGAAAGCTGCATTTTGTGGGTAGAATCACTTCAGTTTCTTCCATTTGCTCTTCCAAAGCATTGATTGGGCTGAAGTCTTTGCACTTTGATTTTAACAAGTTGGCTCCACAAGAACTTTGATGCTCTCCACTGGCTTTACCTTTTCCCCAAATACTCCAACCATATATTAACTTACATTTAGATGCTGTCATTTATTTACACCATCCTGTATTTAGATCAAGTCTGACACAAAAGAAACGTGCTGAAAAGGAATGAACTTATGGGTTTTAAAAACAGTCTTTGAAACTCTTCACTGGGTGAAGTTCCAACACACCAAACATTGTATTATTGAGAGACAGCCCATGAAAAAAAGCAAAAAAAAGAAAAGCTCCTCTGAAGGGCCCTGTGTTATAATCTCAGTTAAGAGTTGTCAGACTGGCAGTGACCTCAGTTCTTATTTTTATTTCAATCACACACTCCTCTTTAGCCATTCCACATACAAACACTCAAGAAGAAAAGCCACCCAGGCTAATGTAGTTAACCATTCTAAGACACAACTGTGGGTAACACCATTGGTTCCTCCAGAAAGAAAACACATTTAAAACCAAACTATAAACCTCATGGCTTGGCAGATGATTTGTGTTGAGATAACAAAGCGATTCCAACTCTCTGAAAGCAATGGGGATGACTCCTAAACTTGAAATCCTGACAACAAAAGAGAGTCACTTTGATACTTCAGGTAATTCAACACCACAACACCGAACTACTTTGTTAAAACAGAAATAAATGCTGATGTTTATGGAACACACAGCGACCTGAGGATGCCTGCAGAGCTCAGACACTCCGAAGGCTGTGACATTTCACATTAAATACTTGAGGGGACACTCACAGCAACAACACCAGGGCCCAGGAGCTCGGCCAAGCTGGAAACCAGACACCAGAGCACACCCCGTGCCACCTGTCCTGGCCAGCACAGGAGCCCTGGCCCTGAGACCCCAAAAACACCTCCCTGGGGCCCTGCGAGACCCCAAAAACACCACCTTGTTGCCCAGCAAGACCCCACAAACACCTCCTTGGGGCTCTTCAACACCCCAAACCCACCTCCCTGGGGCCCTACAGCACCCCAAAAACACCTCCAGGGGCCCTGTGAGACCCCCACCCCAAAAACACCCCCTTGGAGCTCAGCAAGACCCCAAAAGCACCTCCCAGGGGCCCTGCCAGACCCCAAAAACACCCCCTGGGCCTCTGCGAGACCCCAAAACCACCTCCCTGGGGCCCTGCGAGACCCCAAAAACACGTCCCTGGGGCTCTTCAACACCCCAAAAACACCTCCCTGGGGCCCTGCAGCACCCCAAAAACACCTCCCCGGGGCTCTGTAACATCCCCACCCCAAAACCCCCTCCCTGGGGCCCTGAGAGACCCCAAAACCCCCTCCCCGGGGCCCTGAGAGACCCCAAAACCACCTCCCTGGGCCTCTGCGAGACCCCAAAACCACCTCCCTGGGCCTCTGCGAGACCCCAAAACCACCTCCTTGGGGCTCTTCAACACCCCAAAAGCACCTCCCTGGGGCCCTGCGAGACCCCAAAACCCCCTCCCTGGGCAGGTCCTGGAGGGGCAGAGCCCGCAGGGCAGCGAGGCCGGGGCACACAAAGGTGTCCCTACAAAGGCAGAGGGAGCCCAGGGGAGGCTGGAACACGGAGGAGGGGACACGAACCCCGGGAGGTGCCGCTTTTCGGAGGGGCAAGGCCGGGTGTGGCGGGGCAGGGCCTGGGACGGGCTGAGGGGAGCGGGGATGGGGGAGCCCCCCTGGCACAGGGAGCGGCGGATCCCGCCGGGAACACCCCGGGGACAGCTTAGGGACGGCCTGGGGACAGCTTAGGGACGGCCTGGGGGCGGGCAGGCCGTGAGGGGCCGGCCGGGGAGCGATGTCGGCGGGCGGGCCGCTCTCACCTCAGAGTCCTCTTTGGCCTGCGGCAGCGCGGGGAAGGCCGGCCGGGCGAGCTCCATGGCCGGGCCCGGGGCAGGGGCCGTGTCCGGAGCCGGGGCAGGGTCCGGGGCGGCTATTTGGGCTGCGGGCGGGCAGCGGCGGGGCGCGGCGGGGCCGGCCGGGGCGGCGGCGGGGGCGGCGGGGCGCTCAGCCGCTGGCGCCCGGCCGCCATCCTGGGGCTGGGGGGGTGCTGGGGCTGCTGCTGGGGGTGGTGGTGATGGTGATGGTGATGGTGATGGTCCTGCTCCTGCTCCTGCCCCAGCCTCCTCCTCCTCCACCGCCTCCCGATCCACCCGCCTCGTCCCAATCCTCCTCCTCCGGATACACCCGCCTCCTCCTTCTCCTCCTCTTCCTCCTCCCGACCAACCCGCCTGCTCCCCACACCCCTCCTCTTTCTCCTCCCCCTGGTCTCCTCCTCCTCCTCCTGGTCTCCCCCTCTTCCTCCTCTTCCTCCTCCTGGTCTCCCCCTCTTCTTCCTCCTCCCCCTCTTCTTCCTCCTCCCCCTCTTCCTCCTCCTGGTCTCCTCCTCCTCTTCCTCCTCTTCCCCCTCCCCCTGGTTTCCCCCTCTTCCTCCTCCTCTTCCTCCCCCTGGTCTCCCCCTCCCCGCCCTCCACCCAGAGCTCTGCCCGCCCCTCCCCGGGGTGGTTCCCATTCCCATTAACCCTCTCGCTTAGGAATCCTTGCTTTTGGATTCCCAGGGTTCCCTGATGGTGGAGGGGGTGTTTTCCCCCTCGCCGGAATTAGAGGTGTTCCCGTGGGATGGTTCTCCTCGGGGTATTCCATAAGGGAGAGCGGGCACTCGTGTTATCCCCCCACAGATAGAGCCCCTTTCAGGGCATGAAGGGGCTCCAGGAGAGCTGGAGAGGGACTTAGGACAAGAGATGGAGGGACAGGACACAGGGAATGGCTTCCCACTGCCAGAGGGCAGGGCTGGGTGGGATATTGGGAAGGGATTCCTGGCAGATCCCGGCACAGGTTGGGCAGAGAAGCTGTGGCTGCCCCTGGATCCCTGGAAGTGTCCAAG
>JAWWEW010000165.1:61382668-61392776 GCA_035583185.1 Anabacerthia variegaticeps
GAAGTGTCCAAGACCAGGTTGGACAGGGCTTGGAGCACCCTGGGCTGGTGGGAGGTGTCCCTGCCCATGGCAGGGGTTGGAATGAGATGGGCTTTAATATCCCCTTTAATATCCCTTCCAACCCAAACCATCCTGGGATTCCATGAGACTTCACTGTAAGCTGCAGTTTTCTATTCCTGCGCTCTTTAGTGACCCAAAAACCTACACTAGAGTCACTGGAATCTCCAGGGGAAGCTTAGTCAGGCAAGCAAAGTCAGCAGGCTGATTGCCTAAATAAAGCTGGAGGTGTCCTTTTGGAAAATCCTGGCACTGGAAATTAAGGTGCACCAGAAATAAAAATGGACATTCTGCTGGTTTTCCTACATAAAACTTCCAGAGACCTTTGAAAGTCACATTTCAGTGACTGTCCCCTCAGCACTGCAACCTCCTTCCAGTGAAAGATGAAGAAGGAAAACAACAAAGGAGGAAACAACAGGAAAACTGCAGCTCCCACTTCCAGCCGGTGTCAGGAACAGGGAGAGGTCTCTGTAAACACAGCGTACAGCCTGAACTTTACAAATTAGTTGTAACCACTCCCAGGGCTCCAGGAAAGTTTTCCACCTTTTACCCTCTTCCAAGGGAATGCCAGAGGCTCAGATGGCTGTTCCCACCACTGCAGTGCTCAGAAATGGGCTTTCATTTCATTTTTCTTTGTTCTGAGTGCTCTGGCTCTACAAGCTGCAATCAAAAGGGTGGCACGGCAGACTAAAGCTGAGATTTGCATCTTCACACTCCTGACACAGGCACAGTTAAGGAGCTGCAAACCAGAAAAAAGGTCACTAACAACCATCAGCCAAATAAACAGGGAAATACTGTTGCCTGTCCTGTTGTAACTGTTCTACACCTCACACTACCTGTTTAGTCTCAGCCATTGGAAGGGAAATAAAACCACAGCTACTGAAAATGCCAGGGAGAGGCTGTTAAGCAGCCTGGTTCCTGGGAAGGCTGGAGTTAATCTACTGTATTTGTCTGACAGCTGAGCATGCCCTGAATAATCCAATTAGGATAATGAGAAGTAGCCAGAAGTGCAGTTTGGTGCACTGCTGTCCCAGTGCAACACCGAGGGGAGCTGTGCAGTGGATTTGTGTGCAGCCCTCGGGGTGGAACTGCTTGGAAAACAAAATTATGGCACAGTGAGAGATGTCCTTAAAAGCACCAACACCTTGTTTACTTCTTGCAATAATTAAATGCTTGCTCAGGTAAAGCCTCTTCCCAGAATTCAACAGCAAATGAGTGTGCCCAGGTGGCCAAGGCCAATGGTACATGGGTTGGAGCAGCCACAGTGTGGCCACAGGACCAGGGCAGTGACTGTCCCCTTGTGCTGGTCCTGCTGAGGCAACTCCAGCCCTGGGGGCAGTTCTGGGCTCCTCAAAAGGACACTGAGGGGTTGGAGCATGTGCAGGGAAGGGGCTGGAGCTGGGAAGGGGCTGAGGGAGCTGGGGGGGGGCTCAGCCTGGAGAAAAGGAGGCTCAGGGGGGACCTTCTGGCTCTGCAAGTCCCTGCCAGGAGGGGGGAGCTGAGTGGCAATTGGGCTCTGCTCCCAGGGAACAGGGACAGGAGGAGAGGGAACAACCTCAAGCTGTGCCTCAAGGAGGTGGTTTAGATTGAATATCCAGCCCTGGCACAGCTGCCCAGGGGGACAGGGGTGGATCCCCATCCCTGGAGGGATTTCAAAGCCATGTGGATGTGGCACTTGAGGACACGGGTCAGTGGTGGCCTTGGCAGTGCTGGGGGACCGGCTGGGCTTGATGGTCTTAGAGGGCTTTTTCAACCTCAGTGCTCTGTGAATCTAAACCCCACTTGTCCCTCTTCCCTCTGAGGAACAGGCTGGCTCTGTTTGGTATGGAAGGCACAGGACTCCAATTCCTACACCAAAGAAAAGCTGCTCTTCAAATTCTGAACACACATAAGTCACCCCTTTACAAGAGCTACAGAAAAAGTGCACCAGCACAAGCAGATTTAAACAGGTTTTATTCATAAACTGTTTGGGGAAAGGAGATTTACTGATATACAAAAAGTCAAGAAATGAACTGACTTTCTTCTGTCTGTGAATCCCTTCAGGCACGTTTAGAAATTCCCACCATAATTGCTAAGAGAACACATTTCCCCACACATTTCACTGAGCCTGGGCTGTAATGAATAATGTATTTCAGAATTGTACAGAAAACACACTCCTGTAGCCAACTTGCAACTAGCATTCCCAAAATTACTAGCTACATGCTACACAAACACCTTACAATGGATAATCAAGAAGTACATTATTTCTCTCTCTTTATGCATTAACCCAGGAGGACGTGTGCAATCAATCACAAATTCTCTGGTTAATTTACACAGGTTTGTAGTCAAGCTTGGACTCCAGTTTCTTGGAATCAGCCACTTTCCTGACAGCTTTCATGAAGTCTTCCTGAACTACGAAGTCATGATCGGCACGGATCGCAAACATACCTGAGAGGAGGAGAATTCAAGAGCCAGGATGAGCTGGTGCTCCTTGCAGCAACAGCATAAACACAGGGCACAAAGATTCACTCAAAGCCAAGTGAAAATTAATCCAAGTTGCACTCTCTTGGGTGTTGGGAAGAGGAAGGAATCTCAGTGAGGTCACCTTTCTGAACTAGGGGATTACTAAGAAGGAAACTCGTTGGAAGTGCCGAGTGTGTATTTGCTGGGTTCCTCAGCCTGTCCATGCAGGCAAACCCTGAGTGCACAAATTTTAATGTGGAAAAAGCATAAAACAGCATCAACTTTCCAGTAACCTGAGTACCAAGAGACTTGGATTCTCTGCAGAAAGGGTACAATCACTGTTTCTGGACTGTATCTAAAAAGACAGTGTGACACATCACAATACTTATCCAACACCTGGGGAGAGACCAGCTCAAGTGAAATGTTCCAGCAGAAGATTTCTGAGCTCCTGATTTTAATCCACAGAGAAACAGCTCCAAGATTCAGCATTATCCAAGATTTAGCACAGGAGAATGAAGAGTTTAAGGAATTACCTGCTTCAGTACAGACATTTCTCAAGTCTGCTCCATTGAAGCCATCTGAGAGCTTCACAATCGCTTCATAATCTGTCCAGGAAACACCAAAGCCAATTAGAAATCAATCACACTTCCCCTCATGGATGCCACTGAAATACATATCCAGCCAACAAACACACACTTGGATTTCAGTGCAGAGAGTGAGCACTGGACTGATAAATTAACTGGAAGCATCAGCTGTATCACCCCTTCCATCAAAACCCAGATGTATTGCAGCCAAAAACTCATATTATGTAATTAAATCCCAAAGTTACCAACTTGTGGTTACAAGAATCAACATGAAGTGCAAGAAAGCTACACCAAGGCAATGTTCTTATCATTTAAATGATGCAAAACCCCAAAATCTTATCTCCAAGTGATCACAACTCAGTCCACTTCCACCACTGCATTTACTGAAGGCACTTAATGTCTTGATACATTAAGCTTGCTATTTCATGCACATGTATTTCCTAAAAAAAGTGTCCACGGTTGCAGTTCATCAGGAATCAATTTCTAAACCCCTGTGCTTGTTGAGCCTCCAGCAAGTTCTGCTTTTTGCAAGGCTGCTTATTAAAATTATCAATTTTCTGCAAAACCTTCCCAAGCTTCCCTCTTGCATGAAATTCAAGAACATTTGAACTGAATGTTTTTATCTCAAGAACCCAAAAAACTCCTCAAGATTAGAAATTCTCCAGCCATATTTTAATTCCAGGTAGCACAGTGTCCTATAAACAAGTCTTGTCATAACTGGAAGATTAAATACAAAAATGAGGGGACTAAGCAATGTTCAACAGTGCAAGGTTTGTAAGTTTGGGGTCTTCAGCAGACACCAGGACCGGAGCAGGAGATGCTGGAACCTGAAGAGGTCATTTTAATGCATTTTAATGTAATTCCCACTTCAACTTGCTGCTGAGTTCTGGCCCTCCTTTTGGTGTATCAAAGCTGAGGATCACAGTCTTTCCACATTTTATTCAGGAATTTAGCTAGGACCTGACACTTCACCCTGCTAAATGGTGTGGAGGGATGATCCCACCCTGCTCCACTCCAGTGCCCAAAGATACAAGAACAGGGGTGAAACAGAATCATGGAAAGGTTTGGGTTTAAAGAGATGTTAAAGATCATCCAGTCCCACCCCCTGCCATGGGCAGGGACACCTCCCACCAGCCCAGGGTGCTCCAAGCCCCGTCCAACCTGGCCTTGGACACTCCCAAGGATCCAGGGAAGCCACAGCTTCTCTGCCCAACCTGTGCCAGGGCCTTCCCAATATCCCATCTATCCCTGCCCTCTGGCAGTGGGAAGCCATTCCCCCTTGTCCTGTCCAGGCACTTATTTAAAGTCTCTCTCCAAGTACTTCACTCCAGCTTCATGATTTGCTTTGGGGTTCCTCCTCTGCCTTAGCCCACAGTGACAGGGACATTCAGACCAGCACTGACAGGCCAAGCTCCTCCCTCCAGCCCTCCCCCTGCTCCCTGGGCTGATCTGCAGCTGTTGCTGCAGCCACATGGTGGATGGGATCAGTTCCACTGCCCGGCTGCTGCTCCTGGCTGCAGGAATTGCTGCTGTCAGCACACAGGGGGGTGGGTGGCACAGGGCACTGCTGCAATCCCAAAGCAGCCAGAGCCCATTTAAAGGAAAATCACCACCAGTTTTCTCCAGGAAAAAGTCACTGTGAAACCAGGACTCTGGACAGCTTACACTAAAATGGTCCTTAAATAAACCTTTCCTATTTTATCCCATTTTTCTCCCTTATGTTCTGGAGAGAGCAATCTATACCACTAATCATACAACAACTTTCACTGGGCCATCTCCAAACTCCAAAGTTTCTCCCTGACTTTTAAAGATCCTTTGTTGTTCTCAGACTTTTTAATTAGCAATATTTCTTTCCTAAGGGGCTACTGAAAACACTCTTTACTTGCACTAAGAGAACAGTTTCCTTTAGAAACGCAATGAGAATCATGGAAAACATGAATGGATCAGGAAACCTGATGAGAATCATGTTGATTTTCCAGTTTACAGCCCCAAGGCCCCAAGGGTTGATACTCAGTGTTCCTCTGCAAAGACTTGGCACAGTTCAATCAGGATGCATTAAAAAAAATAAAGGCAGCAGAATTCCAAGTGGGGAAGTTGTGTAAAGGCAGGAATATGGTCAGAGCCATTGGAACAACTCACCCTCTTCCCATCTTTCCAAAGAGCAGTAGGAATGCTAATCCAGGTGACTTCCTACTTACCTATTTCCCCGTGTTTAGTGATAGGGCCTGCATGAATCTTCAAAATATCTAATCTGGCTTGTTCGTTTGGTAGATCAATATCTAGAAAGAATGACAGCTTTAACAAAAGCAGAAAAAGCACAATTCCCATGGATTATGATCCTCCTTCCAGGCACTGTGGAGCAGTAACTCACGGATTTTTCTATCCAGCCTTCCTGGCCTCAGCAGTGCAGGATCCAGCGTGTCGGGTCTGTTCGTAGCCATGATCATTTTAACTCTGTGCAGAGTATCAAATCCATCCATCTGATTCAACAGCTAACAGGGAACACAAGTTTTGTTTTTAAACAACCCAAAACCTTCCCAATCTGGGTTCCCCCCCCCCCCCCTCGCCTAAGTATTTTCACCAAAGCTGAACTCAAAACGTGAAAGGCTTGACTGAAACAATGAGGCAAAGAAAACACTGTAAAGGCTAAAGGAGCCAGTGGCTGCCTGACACATTTGGATTGTGGTGCACCAAGTGCAGACCATTCCAGTGAGACTTGGAGAGCAGCCTCTGGAATACTAATACACACACAGGAAGGCAGTTTCATTGTGAAGACGCAAAGTACTTGCTCTTTGATCACAGTGATTTAATTCTCTATGGAAGGCAGACACATTCTTTTTGAACCAGGCAGAGTGTTTGCAAACACAGGCCAGTGAAGGTTTCCCTTGGCTTTGGAATTCCTGATTGTCACCAGGGGTTTTAAAATTCCCTTCACACAACCCACTTTACCAGAGCAACTAATACAGGAACAAAGAAACACAAAGGCTCCTCCTGGTTTTGAAAATAGAGTGTAACAGTCCAAAAATGTTATAAGGTGAGTGTGTGGGTCTAAAGGAGACAGAAAGGGGAGCCCTCCAAACCTTGCCAGAAAGAAAAGAAGAGAAAATATCTCAAATAATTTTATCCATTTTAAAGATTGAATTAGTCCCCACATTGAGTTATCAGGCTGTGCAGCTCCCTTTTGTAAAACCAGCATCTAGTTCACTTCTAGCTTAAGATTATGAACTCAGAGAAGGATCAGATCCCAGGTAACAACCCCTCAGAGATGTATCACAGTCAGGAATTGGACACTCACCTCCATCAGAGTCCTCTGAATTTCTCTATCAGCTGAGGTGCCTTCGGAAAAACGGCGACCACCTGCAGCACACCAAACTCATCAGTTCTAGCCCTTGATTTCTGCCTTCCAAATGGGGGGAATTGGCTTTATAGCTCATTTCAGCCTCCAAAGGAGACTCTGTACCCCCCAGGCCATCAGCCTTACCAATAGCATCGATCTCATCCATGAAAATGATGCAGGGCTGGTGATCTCTGGCATAATTGAACATCTCTCGGATGAGCCGAGCGCTCTCCCCGATGTATTTGTCCACTATGGAACTTGACACCACCTTGGGAAGGACACAGGGCACGTGGATGAGGGGACTGGAGTGCCCACAGCCCCAGTGTGTGAGGGCTACCATTACCCTACCTTCAGGAAGTTGCAGTCCAGCTGGCTGGCAACAGCCCTGGCCAGAAGGGTTTTCCCTGTACCTGCACAGAGCAGAGATGGAAAGGTGTTTAATTAATAACCCAGCAGTGCCCACCAGGGGCTTAGGAAAAAGGGAAAGGGCAGAGGGGCAAGAAAGAAAGGGGCAGAGGGGCAAGAAAGAAAGGGGCAGATAAAATAAAATTAAAAAAGGAAATTAAAAACCAAAAGGAAATGGAATAAAGCTGAAACAAAGGAGGCTCTTGGTGCAGTTTGAGAACCACAACCACGTGCTCGTTCCTCTGCTGGGACTCACCAGGAGGGCCGTACAGCAAACAGCCTTTGGGAGGGATGATTCCCACCCTCTGGAACAGCTCTGGGTTTGTAAGGGGCAGTTCTATTACCTGTGAAGGGACAGAGAACGAGGATTAAAGCAGCTCATGGTACAGGTGCCAGCCTGCTTGTCATGTACCTGCATTATTTATTGGCAGGGTATTTTATTTGAGAAACAGTTAAGTAAGAAAATGTCAGACTGACCCAATGGATCAACCCACAATCCTGCCCCTCCTGCTCACACTTCAGCTCTGCAATGGAGGGTTCCTCTGGATCTATGTGTCCCTTCTGACAGAATTTCACTCCCCAGAGCAACTCTAGTAGTTTTGGGGCAAAATTCCAGTTTGCTTTGCTGGTTGTCAACCCTATCAATGCCCTCCTACTTGACTTCATGGCATTCCTTCAGCCTGAAGGGTCCCAGATCCTTTAAACCCCCTCTTTTAAAGGATTTTTTTCATTTTAATCTCACTCCAAGCACTTCACTCAAGTTAATGAAACTTGGAAAACACTAAGCTGAGGGCATCCTTTCACAGCCTGATGGTGGTGTAGGACAAACACCAAAAAGAGGTTTTTCCCCTGAGAAACCTCCCCCAGAACATTTCTCACTATTTGATAAATGTTTTTGAGGCTCTGGGTACCTCTCGTAGTTCTCTGATCTGTTCTGACAACCCTCCGATCTCAGAATACGAAACGTCCCCTGGATCTTCATGAGACATGTTATAAACCAAAGGATCCACTTCCCTGGGCAAGTATCTGGAAAACACAGTTAGGAGTAGACATTCCTCAGTGTTCCAAATTCATCAAGTTACTCCCAAGGATTTTAGAGCAACTACAGAATAAACCCCAAACCGAGAAAACCTTTCCATATTTTAAAACAAAAATTGAAAACGAGTTAACATTTTTTAAAAGACCAACCAATTCCTTTCTAAATCACATATAACAGGCATACAAGTCTTCCCTCAAAGTCTCATTACTTCAGCACTACTTTGCAGAAAACATTTACAGATATATTAGAGAAATAATTATTCAAATCTTTGTGGAATGTGCTCAGGTCACTATTTTTTCCCCCTTTATATGATGAGCAGATCACAAAACCTACCTCATAATAGTCAGAGTGGTCATATCCAGAGCAACTCTTGTCCCTGGCTTCAGCTTACTTTTGTCAAGCTAGGCCCAAAAAAACAGGAATTCTGTTAGAAACACACCCCAAAACAATCCCTGTTTTTAGCCAGGATGCTTTACTGGACCTTGCACTCTTTGCTTAATCCCACACAAGAAGAAAACAAGGCTACTGAGCCACACAACAAGCAGCCTTTTACTCACCTCCACCACTTCTGAAAATAAACATTATTTCCTAGACCACCATTGATTTTTCATTTTAATGCTGTCAGTCTGACTGGTTTAGTGGGATCTAATCCCCCCCCTCTGCTCCACACAGGACAGATCCAGCTGGTTGCACATTTTCCCATGTTATATCCCATTCTGAAGTCAGCAGTTCAGTTATAACTCTTTCACCTCAGATGCCCCCTCAGGCAGGAGGTTGGAACTGGATGGTCTTTGATGTCCCTTCCAACCCCAACCCTTCTGGGAGTCTGTGACATCTGTGGCATCTGCACAACAAGGATTTCCACAGCCCTTCTCCAGGGCTGCTGGAAGCCTCCCATTGTCCCCACTGGGGGATTTATAAGGTCCTCATGGGTTCTCAACCCTCTGGCAGTGTTTAGGATCCAGCTGTCCCTCCTCTCTTACTGGGATCATTCCTGAGACCTCTTTCCAGCTGCCTCATCATCTGTAAAAGCTTGGAATTCTATCAGAGTCAACTTTGCACAAGAGATTTATTTTGCAGTGAGAAGAAACCAAAGAGAAACCACTTGACCTTGAATTCTTTAGGAAATGCACTTGAAATAGGGAAGTAATTTTATTTCAATTCAAAGAGCATCACTCTCCCTCCTGAGCAGCACAGCTCAGCCACAAGGGCTTTGATCAGAACCTCATCCTTCCAGTCTGGGAGAAGTGATTTGTCTGGATATTTTGACATTTTAAAAACAATCATGGCTAAGTTTTTTGAGCCTGTGGTACCAAATCAAGGATCTCTTAAGATAAAAGAGTGTTTTTACCAAAGAAGAGACTTGAAAGTACATGTTGCAATGCCAGGTTCATCCAAGGACAACCTATTCCTTAGGATTTATTTGTTTCAAGACAGAACCTCAAGATTACCTCAAGTGCCCCTAAGTGGAATTAAGTATATTTATGTCCCAAAAATCTGTAATGAGCAGAAAGAGAAAGAAAAGTCACTTCTAACATCAATGCCATCTCTGTGCTCCTTTTACTGAAGGGGTTTCTATTTTTCACAACTTCCAGGACAGAGGAGGACATGATGTGTTCAAAACTCAGCTGCAGCTACTTCTTGCACCATAAAGGAATCAGTTCAAGATGCACTCAGAGGTCACAGCTGGTAAAAGCTCTTAAATTTATCTGTGCAAGAAAATAACTAAATAAAAAGCTGACTGATCAAAATGACTCCTCCCTGGGGCCTTTATTCCCTGTTCAGAGCTACCTGACAGTCCCACATTTCACACATACTCTTCTTTATTCCCATTTCTCCAAGTTAGGCATGAGAGTAACAAGAAGTACCTCTAAGTGGTGGTTGCTGACTATGGCAGATGGATTGTGCTGCAAGGAAGGTTGTGCATTAAAGTGGCTGATTTCTACCCAATCTGGTGTAGGTGAAACAGCTGCTGCCCTGTGGACCAGGAGAGCCAGAGGCTTCTTCCAAGCTCATTAAGAACAAACAAAAATCCCTCAGTGTGTTTAGAAGGAGGCTTTGCCTCCAATAATTATCTACTGGAGTGCAAAACCATTAGGAAAGAATATATGCAAAGATATGGATAATGACTTTAAACTGACAGAGAGTAGATTGAGATTGGATATTGGGGAGAAATTCCTGGCTGGGAGGGTGGGCAGGCCCTGGCACAGGGTGCCCAGAGAAGCTGTGGCTGCCCCTGGATCC
>JAWWEW010000165.1:61408237-61419569 GCA_035583185.1 Anabacerthia variegaticeps
AGGTCTCCCTGGAGCCTTCTCTTCTCCAGGTGAACCCCCCCAGCTCCCCCAGCCTGGCTCCAGAGCAGAGGGGCTCCAGCCCTGGGAGCATTTTGGAATGATGGAAATGTCTATGTGGGAAAACCCCCTGGAGATCTGTCTTGGAAGACTGTGGAGTGGAAGGTTGGCTTGGCTGCCTGGAGGAGACGTGGAAGAGGCTTGATTGATGTGTTCTTTGCAGGTAAACCTGAAGAAACCTTGTCCTTTTTGGGATGACAACAGTCACTGTGGGATGAGAGACTGTGCTGTGCAGCCCTGCCCCTCTGTAAGTGCCAAATCCATTCCTTTCCTTGCATTTTGTATTTGTGTTTTCCAGACTGAGAGGAAGCAGCAGATGAGTGACTTAATCTTGTTATTCCAATTGTAGCAAAACTGGGGTTCTGATGGAGCTTTCATGGGTGCAGCAATCCTCATGTCCATCAGAAAGGCCAAATTACTCAATTCTGGATGATTCAGGTCCAGAATTCAGCTTTTAATAGCTGGCCCTGGTCCCTCTTTTAGTTTTCCCATTATGGAGGGTTTTTTGGGGCAAACCCACTGTTGGTTTTGTGTCCATTGCCAGGATTTCACCCTTTTGGTCCCTGAGCTGCTCTGGGGTTTAATTTTGGCTTTCCAGCCCTTTCCAGGGAATTCCAAGGAATCACAACTTGGATGGTAGAGGTTGTGAAATGCCCCCCAGCCTGGCTTTGGGGGTTGGCAGCCAGCACAGACTGTCTTACTCCCTCATTTTTGGGTCCTAAAATGGGATGATCATTTTTTCCCCCCCTCAAAGTAACCCTAAATGTTGTTTAAATACCTTTTTTCCCCTTAAAAAGTCTATTTTTGGGAATGATTATGACCAATGTGATGGAGTTATGTTCCAATTAACTAAGTAGTAGCTAAAAGTTGTTCTTATTTTAAGAACTGACTGTCACTGCTGTTCTTAATTATTTTGATTCGAGCCCGCTTCGTTCCAAAAGCAGCAAAAACAGCTCTTATTCCTTAATTTCTCTCTTCCTGTGCTCCTGGCCATCACAGTTTTGGCTTCTGTGTCATAAAAGTGGGTTTCTTGCCTTCCTACTCAGGGAGGAAATGCAAGTGGGGCGGGAATTTAGGGCCTGGTTGTGTGGGGCTGGCAGGGCTGACATTCCATATTGGAATGGCAAGAGGGAGGTTTTGGAATGACGTGTGTCAGGGGCTGGTGGATGCAACATCTGGGGAGGCACCTGAGCTCCTGCCAGGGAGATGATACCAAAAATCAGCTGGCCAGAGGCAATTCCAGCTCCTCTGGGGTTTGTATTGGCTTTGCCAACCTCACATTTAGCAGAACCTGATGTAACAGCCTTTGGAGAAGAGGAATCTCGGGGAAAAAAATCACCATAAACCACGAGGAATATTCCTTCTCCTTATTCTGGGGAGGAGTGAGGAGCTGGATATGTGGCAGGGTTTGCTTACACCTTCTCCCTTCTACAAACTGTGCTCACCTTCCTGATGTTTCCCAAAGTTCAGGCTGAAAGGCCTCATCACCCCACGTGTGGCACGTGCTCCCTTTTGTCTTTCAGGATGAAGTCCCTGATGGAATCAGGTCTGGAAGTTACAAGGTGGGTGTGTGTCTGGGCATGGAATGGTGCAGCTGATGGGTCCAGTTTGTGCCACAGAACTGGGAAGGTTGGGAAAGACCTTTGAGACCATTGAGTCCAACCGTCAACCCACCTCCAACCACCATGTCCATTCTCCAAGTGCCACATCCACATGTTTTTTGGACCCTTCCAGGGATGGGGACTCCTCCACTCCTTTGGCTAAGCTTTTAACCCCCTTCAAGTGTTTAGGATGCTGTGAAGCTTTTGAGGTGGCTGTCCTGGAGTCAGGTATTCCTGACATCAATCCAAGAGCAGATATCACCACAAAATGTCCCTACGGCAGTGCCAGAGGCTTCCCTGAGTCCCTGCAGGACTCACCACCATCCCAAAACCCCCTGGATATCTCCAGCCATCCTGTGGAAACACAGGGGTGGGGTGGATCATAAAAGCACTGCTGGGGCTTAACCTGGAGGGTGCATTAAGGGCAGAATTATAAGATCACACCAAAAAAAATCCCCTTTTAATCCTCCCCCCACCCCTTTTCTTCCCAACCCAGTACTCGGAAGGAGCCAACAATGGTGCTGAGGAATGTGAGGAAGCCAAGAGGCTCGGAGCTGTCGATGACTCCTTGAGGTTTGGCTTCTTTTGCCACAATCCCTCCTTGTCCTGAAGGAAAATGCTCTCTCTGATGGCCTCTTGCCACGTGTTTTGCAGCTCAGAAGCTCGACGGGCCGTGCTGCGGTGGACGCGGCACGACGACTCTTCGGACAGTTTCTGTGAGGTTGATGGTATGAGGACCTGGCAGGGCTTGGAAGGGGCTTGGAAGGGGATTGGAAGGGGATTGGAAGCACCTCTGCAGAGCTTAGAATGGTGGAATCATATGGTTTGGGTTGGGAAGGACCTTAAACCCCACCTTGTTTCACCTCCTGCCATGGGCACCTTCCACTAGCACAGGTTGCTCCAACCTGGCCTTGGACACTTCCAGGGATCCAGGGGCAGCCCCAGCTCCTCTGGGCACCCTGTGCCAGGGCCTGCCCACCCTCCCAGCCACCAATTCCTTCCCAATATCCCATCTAGCCCTGCCCTCTTTCAGCTTGAAGCCATCCCTCCTTGTCCTGTCCCTTCCTGATGCAGAGCCCCTCTCCAGATTCCTCATAGCCCCTTTCACATCCTGGAGTGATCCAGGATCCTCCACCCAACCTTCTCTTCTCCAGGCTGCACAATCCCTAATTCCAGGCCAATGGGGGATATTCCAGCAAGCCTGGAGCATAAATAACATTTCTGCTCTTTTTCACCCCCCCATTTCATTCAGTGTTTTGAAAACATTATGGAAATATCCCCAATAAAGCTTCATTAGCACCCAGGGATTTGCTGTGTTGGGCAAGTTAGGGAAGAGGTGGCTGGATGAGCCCTGGGAAATGTCATTTTTCCTTTGGAAGCTCCTTGTCCCTGACCCAGCCCTGTCCTTCCCAGACATCTCCTCTCCTGATGCTGAGTATGTGGATTTACTCCTGAACCCAGAACGTTACACAGGCTACAAGGGCCCAGATGCCTGGAAAATCTGGAACAGCATTTATGAAGAAAACTGCTTCAAGTAGGTACTTTGGGACCCAAATTCCACGAGCCTCATCTCTGCAGAGGGGCAGGGATCAATCCCCATCCTGTCCCCCTCTGAGTTTGTCACATTGCACCAGGACTTGTGTTTCCCTGCCTGGTTTTTCTGAAAAAAAATAAGAAGAAAACCCCACTGAAAAAAAAAAAACCCGCAGAAATTCACATTTTGCTCTTTCCTTGCCCTGCCTGAGCAAAGCTAAAGCACGGGAGGGGTTCTTAGATCCCCTCAGGCTGTTGGACTGCAGAAGGAGCTACTTCTGCTCTGTTTCTGCACAGCAAGGAGACAGTAACTTATTTACATCTCTTATTTAAATGATATTTTTTTCCCCCTTCTCAGGCCTCAGAATGTAAAAAGACCTTTGGCATCTGGTAGAGGTGAGTCACTTATTTATCTCACTAAGTGGGGTTAGTAGTGAACTGAGCCCAGCTCCAGGAGCTTTAAATGCCCTCTGAGCTGCTTCTCCTGCTGGATGAGAAATATTTTGGAGCTCTTGAGCAAGTGTAGAGTTTTATGGCACCTGGAAGTGGGTTTTTCTAGTATCCATCGTGGAGAAAGGGTGTCTGATCCTCCACTCCTGGAAGAAATGTGAGTTTTGGAGGGACAGGGAGCAGGGCTGGACCCTGAGCTCTCCCTGCTTTCCATACTTGGGGAGCAGGGCTGGACCCTGAGCTCTCCCTGCTTTCCATACCTGGTAATGCCAAACCATTTGTGATGGACTGAAATGAGAACCTGGCTGGGATTGTCCATGGAAACCACCCAGTGAGAGAAGCTGGACAGTGTCAATGGAAGTGGGGAAGGGCTTTGGAAGCACAGGAATATCCTCAACCTCACTCCTCATCCCTATGACCTCAACACCTCTGCCATGATCTTTTTTCCCTAAACCCTGGGAGATGCTTTTCCTTCTCCTTTGACCCTGATGGAGAGGATTGGCTCTTCAGAAACATCCCTGAGGAAGGAAATGTGCCCTGTCCTTGGAAATGTCAGCTTTTACTTGCTCTGCAGATATCGACCCCTCCTGCCTTGCTCAGGTTGCTCAGCTCCGGTGCTTGTCTGGTGTCTTGGGAGTTTTGTGTGTTCAGAACCTTCCTAAAACCTCCTTGGAGAGGCTCCTTCTCTTGTCAGAGCAGAGTCCTGACAGAGCAGAGTCATGACAGAGCAGAGCTTGTGCTTTGGAGTTTCATTTTGGTCGTGTGTAATTTTTTGTCCTCTCTTTTTCTTTTTTCTCCCCACCACTTGTGTTTTTTCCCCACCAGGAGATGATGGAGGTGAGTGGCCCTGTTTGTTTGGACTGATAACAGAAACAGATGTGTCTTTGTTGTGCTGCTCCGAGCTGTGCCAGTAGACATTGCAAACCCATTAGTCAGGCAAGCCAGAAATCACACAGAATATCCTGAGTGGGGTCACAAGGACCATCCAGTCCAACCCCTGGCCCTGCACAGACACCCCAACAATCCCACCCTGTCCTTGTCCCATTGTCCAACCCCTCCTGGAGCTCTGGCAGCCTTGGGGCCGTGCCCACTGCCCTGGGGAGCCTGGTCAGTGCCCACCACCCTCTGGGGGAAGGACCTTTCCTTGAGATCCAACCTAAACTCCCCTGACCCAGCTCCATCTGATCCCTGGGTCCTGTCCCTGCTCACCAGAGAGAAGAAAACCCTTTGCAGTTTGCTCTGAGCTCCCTGTCCCAGCCCATCCTCATGAGAAGGTCACAAAAAGTCCACCAGCAGTTTTTGAAGAGCACAGGTCCTGTTTGATGGCAGTCTCTGAAGTGTGGGAAGCCTTCAGGAGCAGGATTTGTGCTGTGGGGTGTTTTCCAGGGAGAAGGCTTGGAGAAGACTCAGAATCCCAAAAGTGCCAGTGCCAGCTGGTAGGACCTGGGTGCCCAACTCCCTTAAGCCCTGGGAAGGGGCTGTTCCCTGGAGCTCTCCATGCTCCCCAGCATCTTTTTTGTCTCCAAATCATCCCCAAATCCTTTCCTGCTCCCCAGATTACTTCCAAAGGTGTAGCAGTCAGGCTTTGAAACCCTGGCTCATGTGATTGTACACGCTTGGCTGCACTCTGTGGTTTTCTTGGTTGGTTGGTTTGTTTGTTTTATAAAAATGTCCCTCTCCTCACTCTGCCCTGAAGAGGAAAGCAATCCATAATCCCTATTTTTCCCAACTGTGCTGTTTTTCCCTCCCCAGCCCCTAGGGAAAGCCCATGTGCTGTGTTAGAGAAGCCTCAGTCAGGAGGGTGGGCAGAGAAACTGTTTTCATGCTCTTTTAATGCCCCTTTCCCTGGTTTTGCCAACTGGAGTGGGCAGAGGCCCTCTGGGAGCAGCCTTGGGGGTGGTTTCAGGGCATCAGGGCTGTACCCCTGAGTCTGATGTGTGTTTTCCTTTTGCTTCCAGGGCACACGTTTTACAAGTGGCTGAAAGGTAACCCTGGCTCTGACCTTGCTTTGCTCCTCCTGGGATGGGCACAAACTGGCCAGGGAGGGGGGGTGGGATCAGTGGGATTAAATTCCTGCCTGGAAACCAGGAGAGGAAAATTCAGCAGCTGTTTTGCATGTCTTAAACCAGCCATTTGCATCCCTGGCAGGGGTCTGTGTGGAGAAAAGAGCTTTCTACAGGCTCATCTCTGGTCTCCACGCCAGCATCAACATCCACCTGAGTGCCAGGTACCTCCTGCAAGGTAAGGGCTCCTTCCTGCCCCAGGAAGGACAAAGGGACACTCCCAGGGCTCCCCAAAATGCTGGTTGGAGTCTGTTCTAGGAAGATTTGGGCCTTCTGGGCTCTTCTCTCCCCTCCCTCAGCACCCAGGCTGTGTGAGAGGATGAGGATGCAGTTGGCACGTGCCTTCAGGGCCGTGCTGTGTACCAAGGACTCCAGCACATATTCCTTCTGTCCTTCCTCCAAGGTTGATTTGGAGTGTGTTTCTAACTGTGTATCCTGGTTTTCTGATGGCCAGTTGAGCTGGGAAACGCTTGGCTGGGCTTTCCAAGAGCCTCATTCCACTTCCACCTGCCATTTCCATTTCCTTGCCATGCTTTGGTCCATGAGTAGCTATCTGAGGAATCCAAATTTCAAAATCGAGGTGATAGCTGTTGTAATTTGGGCAAGTCATTTAGATTTAACTAAATAATTCCCTTTCAGTCTCTCCAGCCCACATGGGTGTCACCTCCATGTGAGTTAGACCACATGGGAGATGGGCTAACAAGGGAAACATCAAAGGCAAGGGGTAAATTGGGACTGCAACATCCCCCTGATGTGACTGTTCCATCTTCCACTACCTGCTTTATATAACCTGAAGTGCACAATAGGATGAGCAACAGAAATACTCTCTGTGGGCTTGATATGGGAAAATAGAAGCCAGTCTCCTCTGATCCTTGGATGCTGCTCTTCTCTTCCTTTTCCATATCATCAGGAATTCTCTATGGCTGTTCCTTAGGAAGCCTCAGGAACCTTTTGGGAAAGGTCTGTGTTTGCTGGGGTTTGAGCTGGGTTAAAATCAAGCCCCTCTCGAGTAATTTTCAGGGAGAATTTCTCCATGGAAAGGGTGGTCAGGCCTTGGAAGGGGCTGCCCAGGGAGGTTTGGAGTCCCCACCCCTGGAGGTGTCCAGGGAATGACTGGACATGGCAGTCCATGCTCTGGGCTTGGGGACAAGGTGGGGTTTGATCACAGGTTGGACTCGATGATCTCAGAGGTCTTTTCCAGCCTCAATGAATGGTTAAAAGTTGAACCATTTCTGAATAAATTTGGCTCAGTGAAAGGGTTGTGACTCAGGAAAGCTTGGATCTCCCTGCCTGGCATCACATTTCACCACTGAACTTGTGCAGTGGGAGGAGCTGAACCTCAACCAAACCCACCCACCTCTTTGGGGTCTTTGGGCTTTTCTTTTCTCTCCCAGATACGTGGTCGGAGAAGAGATGGGGCCCCAACGTCACCGAGTTCCAGCAGAGGTTTGATGAAGTTCTCACCAGAGGGGAAGGTCCCAGAAGGCTCAAGAACCTCTATTTTCTCTACCTGATTGAGCTGAGGGCCCTCTCCAAAGTGCTGCCCTTCTTTGAGCGCCCTGGTTTCCAGCTGTACACGGGGAATGAAAGTCAGGATGAAGAAATGAAACACTTGTTGCTGGAAGTTCTCCACCTGGCCAAGTAATTCCACTTGGGACCTGGGGCCAGTGGCTCTGGAAGCCCTGGCATCTCCTGAGTGGGTTTAACCTGTCCCTAGAAGGGCAGGCTGTGGGTTCCTTCCTGGAGTGATTTGTGCAGTGTAATCATAGACTCTTGAAATGGTTTGAGTTGGAAGGGGCTTTTTAAAGGTCATTTAGTCCAACCCCCCTGCAGTGAGCAGGGACATTGTACCAACCATGTAGTTTTGCTGGGAGAGAATTAATATCTCCATGCAAATTGCAAGATTTGGGTGGTTAGTCCCACAGTTTAATTAGTCCCACAGTTTAATTAGTCCCACAGTTTAATCGTCTCAGGTGCCTTTTGGATGGAGCAGAATTGAATTTAATAACTGCCTACGTGTCAGCCCTGAAATTGGCTCCCTGTGTGACTCATCTGGGGGACACCAGGCCTGGCTTTGTGTTTTTGGCTAGAAAAACATCCTAAACATGTTGGTAACAGAGTTTTGGGCTGTTTGGAGTAAGAAGGATAGAAGATACCAAAACCAGGCAGAAAAGGGTGTCTCCTGTTGTGATCAGGCTTTGAATTTATCTTGTCACTCTCCTGTGTTTGTGTCTGTTAGAAAACAGACTGAAAATGCTTCAAAACCATGGAGCAATTGCTGGAAACATCTCCAAGGTGAGATGCCAGCTGAGATGGAAAGATGTCATAGAATCCCAGGATGGTTTGGGTTAGAAATCATTTAATTCCAGCCCCCACTGGGGTAGGATCTGAGATTAAAACACGTCTGGAGATGTCCAGTGGCTCACACCTCTGTTTTATCCACACATCTCACTGTGCAGCTGATCTGCAGCCATCCAAACATCCTGGGGAGAAATAAAACCCTCTTCATTCCCTTCCAGGTCTTTCCCACTGCATTTCGATGAAAACTCCTTCTTTGCAGGGAATAAAAAAGAAGCTGCAAAACTCAAGGTAATTGGTGCCAAAGACCCCACTCCAAAAGGCTTTTACCCTGACTCTCAGCCCCACTGAAGTCCAGGATTAATTTAGATTAGTGCAGGGATTAGTGCATAACCGTGATCCATGTGAATGTCTTGTCCCCCAGGAGGAATTCAGGCTGCACTTTAAGAACATTTCCAAGATCATGGACTGTGTTGGCTGCTTCAAATGTCGGCTCTGGGGGAAGCTGCAGGTAAGCTCTGTCAGCAGAGTGTCTGGAAGCATCTGGTGGTGGGACTCAGGTGTGGATGTGGTTTTTGGATACCCAGCTACAGCTCAGGGCTGCTTCATTCCTCACCTCTCCAGGCAGCAGGAAGCATGTGCTGATCCCAGCTTGCTGGACCCATCAGCAGCTGGAAACTGGGAGAACCTCCTGCTCCCCAAGAGAGGGGAGGGGGTGCAGAGCCTTTAGGCTAAGTGAAATCCTCTTGTTCTGTTCAGCTGATGGTGCAGAGATGGAGAATTCAAGTTAAGCTTTGACTCAGGCTCAGGATGTCTCCCTGCTGTTAAATGATCCCCTTTGATCCCTGCACAGACACAGGGCTTGGGGACAGCCCTGAAGATCCTCTTCTCAGAGAACCTCATAGAAAAGATACCCCAGAGTGGCCCTTCCTACGGATTCCAGCTGACCAGACAAGAAATTGTGGCCTTATTTAATGCCTTTGGAAGGTGAGTTTGAGGCTTTCTCCTCTACTGCTGCTGTGTCACCTCCCATTTCAGCTCTAACAGCAATTTTGGGGGTGACTCTTGCTCTTATCATACTGTCTCAGGTACCAGATGTTGTTAATATGGGCTGCAGCAGCTGGAAAAATTTCAAGCCACTTTATACTCTATTTTTTTTCTGTAAGGAATTCCAGGAAGTATTTGTGTTAAGATACAAAGAATTTGGTCATTTTTTAAGGAGCTGTGTGACTCTCCTTGGAGCACATTGTCCCACACAAGGGCTGCTGCCCTTAGAGCTCTCTTTCCACCAGTTCATTCCCAGATCCACTTGCCATGAGTGCATTTAACAGGAATCCATCAATCCAGCCCCTGTGGAGAGCTGGACGAGGAGGTTTTGGCAGAAAAGGAGGATAAGAAGCCCTTCAGGAGGGGATTTTGGGCTGCTCTTCCTGGTGTTGAGAGACCTGGAGTTTCTGGCAAACAATCTTGCCAGGAGAGTCCAGGACCTGCCTGTGCAGCTCAAAATATTCTGTTTCTTGATATGTCCTTAATGGGTTTGATCCCTGCTGAGCTCTGTAACATCCTGTTCCACTGGGATTCCCAGTGTTTGCTTTAAAAAGAGGCTGTGAAATTAGTGGAGGGCCTGGTTGTAACCAGAGCCTAATTTAGCTGGAATTCTAAATTCTCTCTTCCAGAGAAGCTGCTTGAAGCTTTGCTTCATACAGCTCCTTTCTCCCAGGCTTTAAATAATTCATCATGTGGCTCTTGCTGTGACGTTTCCCTTTTGCTCTCCTCGCACACAGGGTTTCAACCAGCGTGAAAGAACTGGAAAACTTCAGGAATCTCTTGCAAAACATGCGGTGAATTCAGTGGAGAAAGAGACATTTGATGGACAAACACCATTGTTGCATCACACTCCCAACTCCCACAGGGAAAACCACTCGCTGGGGCTCCTGTTCCCAGCTGACTGGAACCTGCTGATGAGAGATTTTGTACAAGGGGGGAAAAAAGCTATTTTTTTTGGTATAAAAGTGGGGACTATCTGTAAGTTTTATTTTATATATTGGAAGATCACTTGGAGTAACTCCTTGAAACCAACTCCTTTGGTTTGCCTTCAGAAGAGCTGGAGGTGAGGCAAGAACTGTGCCATTGAATAAATTTGGGGGGGAATTCCTTGTCTGCTCCGTGATTCCAACCTGCCCCTCGCTTACACTAACTTCCTTCTGCACCAAAACAAACTTCAAGGGATTGTTGGAGCTGCTGCTGCTGTCCCAAGGTGACTTCCTTGGCAAACAGGCTGTTCCTCATGGTCCTTGCTGTCCCCACTGAAGGCTTGGGAAGATGAACTGAGAAGGATCACGCTGGAGGAACCCCACAATGATGTTTGGCACCTCATGGAGGAGAAGGGGGCCCACCATCAGCTGCATCCATGGGGCAGCAGCAGCTGCCAGGACCCCAGTTCCAACCCCCTCCTGCCCTTCCTGCCCCTCCCAGCCTGTGCCAAGTGGGTTTTGGCCTCTTTTGGGATCTGCTTCCTGGAGGATGGTATCTGGGCAGGGCTAAAACGGGCAAGGATGAGCTCCTTGGGGGTGGCACAGAATGGGGCACAGGGAATTCTGCTGCTCCAAGGACAAGCAGTGGGGCAGTGGGGCAGGGCAGAGGGTCCCTGCTGGGGTGGGCACAGCCCATGGATCCCCTGCAGCTGTAAGGGGTGAGATTCCTTGTTCCTGCTTCCAGCTGGTCCCAGCAGGGATGGAGCCAGCTGGGATTACACCATCCAGTGCTGCAACAGGGGCAAAGGACACGCTGGGGTGGGGAGGTGCTGCTGGAAAACAGATCCCCCCTGGCCTGGATCTCTGTGGCAGCCCTGTGTTTTCCATCCTGAGCTCCCAAAATGCTGGAAGGGCAGGAGGAGGCAGCGTGTGCCCCACTGGAGCTGCTGCTGTTTGCTGGGAGCTCAAGGCCACACTGATAAACCTGGGCAGGGAACAAGGGAAGCTCCCAGGAGGGAACTGGGGGTTTCAGCTCCTCCACAGCTCTATCCTGCTGGGGCTGGGAGGATCCAGGTCCTGGGAAAGGACAAAGCACAGCCCATGGCCAGATGTGTCTCCTGACCAGCCCTGGGAGGTGGTTTGAGCACGTTGTACTTTGCAAGCCAGAGACACAGGGAATACAGAATTCTCCAGGTTGGAAGGGACCCACAACAACCATCCAGTCCAACCCCTGGCCCTGCAAAGGCACCCCAACAATCTCACCCTGTCCCTCAGAGCAGTCCAAACCCTTCTGGAGCTCTGGCAGCCTTGGGGCTGTGCCCACTGCCCTGGGGAGCCTGGTCAGTGCCCACCACCC
>JAWWEW010000165.1:61419669-61435969 GCA_035583185.1 Anabacerthia variegaticeps
TTCCCTCCCGTCCCTCCCTCCCTTCCCTCCCTTCCCTCCCTTCCTTCCCCTCTGCCCCTGACACACTGCCTGGCAGGAATGTGCTCTCACACCCTTCTTCTCCATCACCCAAATTCCAGGAGGGTAATTCCTTATGTAACTCACTTTAGGTTTGTGAGCTGTGTCAGTGGGGGGAGGGAAGGGCCCCATTTTGAGAGGTTTGGAGGAATAAAATCAACTCTATCATTTACAAGGAGATTTTTCAGTCATTTAAGGATTTATGGGGGATGTCTCTCTTCTAGTGTTCAAAATAAGGTATTCTGAGTTCCCCATGATCTTCCCTGAGCTCCCTCAGCAGTGTCTAACAAGTTTAATGCTGAAGTGCACCCAAACAGAAAACACAGAATTAAACCTTTGAAACCCTTACTAAGCCCTGCAAAACCCAAAAAAAGGGACCTTTCTTATTGCAACTAAAACTGATTCTGAAAGCCAACAGTGACATTTCCCACAAAGAATAACCTGAAACCCACAACTTCTCCTTGGCTTGAATTTAGACCTGCCAACATTATTTCTCCTTTTAGCTCCACCCTTCTCCTCCAAACCCTTTGAGTTTGTGGGGTGGCTTTGCTTCCATAAAACCCTTCCCACCCTTCCAGGACAGCCTTGGTGGGAACAGCAAGACTGCCATGGTGGCCACGGTGAGCCCAGCAGCAGATAACTACGACGAGACCCTCTCCACCCTTCGTTACGCCGACAGGGCCAAGAACATCGTCAACCACGCCGTGGTCAACGAGGACCCCAACGCCCGCATCATCCGGGAGCTCAGGGAGGAGGTGGAGAAGCTCAGGGAGCAGCTCACCAAGGCTGAGGTGTGTGGCTTTGGGGGTTTCATGGTGGGCACCCACCTAGCTTGGGTGGTGGGATGGGGGGAGGCAAGGAAGGGGTGCTGCGTGGTGGGGTGTGGGGGTAGATATGGGAAATGGGGGTGGTGGGGAGTGGTGGGGTAATGATGGTGCTGTGGGGTGTCCATGGGGAACCTGCCTTTGGGTGGTCTTTGTGGAGGTCAGTCTTGAAATGTGGGTGTGAAATCAGAGAGTGCACTGAATTGGGAGGGAGCCATGAGGGTCATTGAGTCCTGCTCCTGGTCCTGCACAGGTCTGATACCTAAAATCCTGCAAGGCAGGCACTCAGAGAGACCATTAATGGAGAAAAATAGATAATACCTTTATTGGGAGTTCAGGGGCTTTGGGGCCTCTGCTGATCCGTGTTGTTTCAACAAGGATCTCGGCACCCAAAAATCCCCAAAGAACCCCAACCCCCAGAATGTTACAGTTTTTATACTCTTCCTAACAATTGACATATTAGATATCTCTAACCAGTCATCATTTCTAATGCTCTCAGTTGTCCACCCACCAGAGTCCTAGGCTATGCCCCCTGGACCAGCTCAAAGGGTTTCTGGACTCTTCTTTTGACTCTTCTTTTGACTTCAAGTTATCTTGGAGGTGTCTCTGAAAAACATCTTGACCTTCAGAAAGCCTGAGAATGTGTGAGGGAATGACTTTAGTAACTTCTAACACCACTTAATATGTGAGCAAGAAAACCTATACCTCTAAACTCTCAAAATCTACAAAATACACACCAAACCTTCAGGCATCAGGACCATCCCCAAGAGTCACCCCCTGTGCCCCAGAGCATCATCCAAACCCTCCTGGAGCTCTGGCAGCCTTGGGGCTGTGCCCACTGCCCTGGGGAGCCTGGTCAGTGCCCACCACCCTCTGGGGGAAGGACTTTTCCCTGAGATCCAACCTAACCCTGCCCTGGCACAGCTTCCTGCTGTTCCCTCAGGACACAGCATCCCTCTGGGCTGCAGCCAGAGAAACATCAGAGCAGAAAGCCCCCTGTGACACCCCAAACTCATCCCTCAGAGCTCATCCAGCAGCAGCTTTCCAAGCTCCCAGCCCTGTCTCAGCAGGGCAGTCAGATGTGCCAGGTCCTGGCAGGGCACAGGGGACCACAGGGCCATGCCTGGAGCTGGCTGGGTCACCCTGGGCGCAAACCAAGCATAGAAAGTCCTTTTTATTTATTTTTTTATTTATTTATTTCAACAGAGTAGTGCTTGGTTACAGTTTAGTGAAGAACAAATAGGTACATTCACTGGCCACAGCTCCCGGTGCAGCAGCTGCTGCCCCGACTGCAAAGCCAAAACACTGTTAAACCATACCAAAAAAAAAAAACCCACCAAAAAAAAAACCCCCAAAACCCAAAAAAAAGAAAGTTTAATGAAAGGCAACTATGCATTAAAAAAGTCATTGTACTTCTCAGCTATAAATTACTTCAGTAAAACACGGGAGTGGCCCCGGGAGGAGCCGGACAAAGGAGTAAAACCCAAACGCTTTGCCAGTCGCTCAGGGGTCCATCAGCAACGAGACTCACTGCCCTGACCTGCCAGCCCAAACCCAGGAAGATCGTAGTGTGGGGGTGTGCTTCAGTGCAATAGGAACAATGAGCCTGTAGCCCTTGGATTTTGTATTTTTTTTTTTTTTTTTAATTTTTTTAATTTTTTTTTTATTTTATTTTGCACTACACTCCTTTCCCTCCGAAGAAAAAACTTAAAGTGCTCCTAGTGCTTTGGAATTTAAGCAAGAACAGGGGCCACGAGCGTCACTTACTGTCTTTGGTGACTTATGGGAGCAGAAGGAAGGGGGACACGCCAGGCCCTTCATCAGCTTTGCCATAAGCCAAGCAGTGATTGAGATGGAGCGACCTGTTCCTGCCAGGAGACAGGTGAGCAGCCAGGGTGGAGCTCTGGGTTAGGTACTCGAGCGAGGGATGTGCTGAGAGGTGCCATCTTTGCCTTCTCCAAAAAGAAGCAGGACTTGGCTGCTCTTTTTTGGGGCAGCCAGAGTGAAGCAGGGGAGCAGGGAGGGGCCAGCACAGACCACGCACAGGGACAGGGTGTTCCCGTGGCACAAGTGACATCGAGCTCAGCACAAGCAACAGGGGAGGGGTGACCAGGCCACGCTGGTGAGGAGAAGATGCCCCAGGGGGCTGGGGGGGTCTCTCACACACAGCTCAGACACCGAGGCTGCCTCAGGGTCCCCCCAGCTCCCAGACCACTGCCCAGCACACCACTCCCTGCCCGGGGTCAGCCAGGGCTTTGAGCAGCACGAGGCAGGTCAAGAGCAGTGCCAGTGTGGGTTGGCACCAATGGCCAAAGCAGCTCCCACTGGAGCAGTGCCTGCTTCGCTCATCCCCAGCAGGCTCAGGGACAAGCCAGGAACAAAACCAAACCTCCTCTCCAAGAGCCCAGCCCAGATCAAACTTGGCTGCTTTGGTTAAGGAGAGACAGAGAAACCTCTCCCAGCCTGACCCAGCACTCACACCCTGTGTACTCCAGTGGGAGGGCTCCAGGCTCTGGAGGGCAGAGCAAGGATCCCTGTGGTTTCTGCCCCTTCCCTCTGCAACAGCACACTCCACGGGCAGCCAGACACCTCCTGCACCTCGGTGGGGACCCACCAGTTCACATTCACTTCAGGTTAAAACTCTTGGTTATCTGCTAAATGCAATTTAATACTGAGGGGGACGAGGGGACCCCACTGTGGGTGACGAGGAGGGGGAGCAGGACTGCTCTGAGCACCCCCCGGGTACAGCAGCCCTGGCTTCACACACATTCCTGCACACACACTCCTGCTGAGCCAGCTCCAAGCCCCCCCTGAAGGGAAGAGCCAGCCCTGTCCCTCTGCCATCAGGCTGGTGGTCACAATGCCAGTAGGAAGAGACCTCCCCCTCTGCTCTGAGCCACAGGCCCGGGGGGGACAGGTCAGCAGCCAGGTGGGATGAGGACCAGGAGTCAGAGCCCCCCTGAGCCCCGAGGCCTCACCCAGCCCTGCCAGGTGGGAATATGGCACAGTAAGCTTGAGCATCCAGTGCAGGAGGCCCTGCCTGGACAGAGCTCCCGCTCCCAGTGAGTCAGGATGCAGAGTACTTCATGGAACACGTCTTTGCAGGAAGACAGTGCCTCTCCCAGCTATGGATGTGCAATTAAAAGAGTAACTAGAACAGTCTCAGACCAAGAACGGCCTGAGCAAGATTCGTTCCTTCCAAGTGTGCAGATAAAAGTGCAAATACGCATTGGATGTTTCTTTTCTAGTGAGGAAGCTCTGGTGCATTTAGCTGCCAACATCTTGAAGACCAGACCAAGAAAAAGCTTCCAGAGAGTTCAGCTTCACTTTGCTACATGGTACCTTAAAGTCACAGTTCTCTTACTCACTGCCCGCAGCCTTCGGCTCAGTCCCGCACGCAACTGCGGCAGGTCGTGGAATGTTTGTGTCATGAGTTAGATGCTTCAGGGGAGGAGGAGGAAGAGGAGGAGGACAAGAGAAAACCGGGTTACAATCCTATACATGAATGCCACTCTGGGAAGAGAGAGGGAGCCTCCTCAGTTCTGTGGGGCAGGGTATGAGCTGTGGTGGTTGGGCTCCGGGCCGCCGGCGGCGCAGAGCAAGGGCGCGCTGTCTGCAGCGGTCCCGCTGTCGTTCCCGGCCAGGGACCCGTAGCAGCCCGAGCACTGAGGGGTGGCCAAGCTGCAGGAGAGGCAGAAAAAAACAGATATGGGCTCTTAGAGGTGAATTCATTGGGCTCCTCCAGTGCTAGGAGGATCCCAGCACTGATAAGGGTATCCGGGTCTGCAGGCAAAGTATCTCCGAGGAGCCTGGCTGTGATGGAACAGGTACAAAAGAAGAGCACCAGGCCCTTCAATGCTGGCCAAGAAGAGTCAGAACCTCTGAACTCCTCACTACACCCCTGGGCAGCAAGGGAAGTGAAAAGGAAGTGAAGTGTTCCAGGCCAGGATGGGACTTGGAGCAACCTGGTCTAGTGGAAGGTGTCCCTGCCCGTGGCAGGGGGTTGGAATGAGATGGTCAGTAAGGTTCCTTCCAACCCAAAGCATTCCTTGATTCTGTGAGGACAGGGCTGCCAGGTTTCCCTGTGCAGTTCAGCTGGGGATACCTGACCGTTCTCTCCTCCAAAAGGGGTTCCTGCAGAGCTCTTCCCTGGCTGCCAGGTTTCCCTGTGCAGTTCAGCTGGGGATACCTGACCGTTCTCTCCTCCATCAGGGGTTCCTGCAGAGCTCTTCCCTGGCTCCTAGAGATCATCTTCCCTCCCAAGACTTCAGCACCTCTCACTTTCCAGCAGAGAAACCCCTCTGGAATCATTTCAGAGCCCTCTGCCTCACAGCTGAGGGAGGACCTTAGAAAGACCAGCCCCTGGATGAGGCCTGTCTGTAACCACTTCTATTTCTACCTGTGGGCACCATCCACCCCTCAGGGCTGGTCACTTCTGTCCTACAAAAACAGCTCCTTGTGAGCTGCAGGAGGAACAAACACTCAGCCATAAGGCTCCCTGCCCCATCCATGCCCCAGCTGCCTCTCCCACCAAATTTTTCCCTCAGGAGCTCTGTCCTTCCCCACAGGGCAGTGGGATGGCAGCACAACACTCACCCTCCTTCTCTGGCCCCGAGCCGTGACAGGTCATCGTCGCTGTCGTAGCGCCTCGGATTGTCAAAGAAATAGGCTCTGGAGCTGTAACTGTGGCTGTTCACCATCCCTGCTGAAGTCTGCCAAGGAGAAAGGAGTCAGGCCAGAAGCAGAATGCACCTGACAGTCACCTGGGGCTCCTCCCTGCACTGGGGTACTTGCTCAAACCTACCAGGTTCTGGCTCAGCCTCTGTGCCCGGAAGAACAGCACCACGAAGGTTGTTGGCACCAGCTCCCAGAGGAAAAGGACCACTCCAAACACCACATATTCCTCACTGCTCACTTCCACGTGCACCTGTGGAACACAAGTCACAGGGGGTGTGTATAATCCCAAAAGCTGGAACTGGGAATGCAGAGAAACCCTTTGGAATGGAAGGCAGGAGTCCCTAAAGCAGCACACACAGTGGCTGCTGCTGCTGGTTTTGCTGGGCTGGGTCTGCCCATGTGCCACCAGGGCACTGGGAGCTCGCTCCCCATACCAGTGACTCTCCCTCACACACAGCCACGCCTGATTAAGCATTGCTTTTCTGCTCTAGTTGACTTGGCCCTCCTCTCCCTCAAAAGAAGAGTTGCCAGGCTAAAAGGGAAGAGCACAACGGGGAATCCTTCCTGAAGGAGTGGCTGCATAGGGGAAGACTCGGGTTTGTTGGGTGGAGGGAGCAAGCAGGGCTTCTGGAGGCAGAAATCCAGCTTGTCTGGGGGTTCAGCTACCCAGACACTCCCCTCTCCAGCCCCTTTTCACCCCCACAGGACAAGCAGTGACTGCATTTCACTTTCCTGGCTCTGGACTGGGGGTCACAGACACTCACCTTGTCTGAAAGGTTGTCCCAGCCATAGTTAAAAGGACCAGGAACATTGTCTGGAGATATGGCCACAGCTACCAGGTTATAGCAAGCCCTTGAGGAATACAGAAGAGCCACTACAGATCCCACAAGAATAGCCTGGCAGACAGATGTTCCCTGGAACAGGAAGAAATAACAATTTTAATACAGAGCTGTGATTTTTCTTTTCCCCTTCCCTTAAATGCACGAGAAGCTGTGCAGGCAGGAACGACCCAGAACACTTGTATGTTGTTGCTAAAATATTCAGAGCTGGTTAAGAGCTTTCTCATGTGATGAGTTCATTCCAGGAACAGATCCACACAGCCAGTGCCACCTGGGAGCAGGGAAGATCTGAGGCACAGCAGTGTCACTGGCAGGATCTTATCAGTCAGCTTCATGCTGGTGGCCCAGGGAGATGCTTTTCCACTTGCTGCCTTCCCATGGGAACCTCCACAAGGCCAACAACAACCACTAGGAAAATCAACTTGCTGCTTCTCTGCAGCAGAGATGCTCACCCAGCCCATTCCCTTCCAGCAGCTCAGCACCTCTGACATCACACACAAGTGTTTGCCTGGGAAAGAAGCCCAAATATCTGGGGTGGGCAGAAAGATCCAGAGCCTGAGCCCCAGTACCTGAATGGAGCAGACAGGAAAGATGGAGACTATTTACAAGAGCCTGGGAAGGAATTCATGGATGGAAGGGCAGTGAGGCCCTGGCACAGGCTGCCCCATCCCTGGAAGTGTCCAAGGCCAGGCTGGACAGGACTTGGAGCAACCTGGGCTAGTGGAAGGTGTCCCTGCCCATGGCAGGAGGTGGGACTGGATGATCTTTAAGGTTCCTTCTAACCCAAACCATTCTGGGATTCTATGACAAACCAGGCTCTGCTAAATACACCCGTGGAGCCCTTAATAGCTACTGGGAGGCACCAAATCAGTGAGTGGGCAGATAAACACGTGCCAGCAGCTCGCTTGCCTTTGTGTTTAAACTGGGAATCTGCTGGGGAAGCTCATCTCACTGACCTGCTCCACATCCCAGCTCTGTTTTCCTGGCTTTGGAGCTCAAGGCAGCATCTTGAAAGAGTCAGCACAAAAGTGCTGCTAAACAGAATGACCCCACTGAAGCCCATCCTGCTCTGTCACTCTTAGCTGAGCCCTTGGTGTGCAGGCCAGCACAAGAAAAGCCTGGTGAAGCAAATCTCCAGCTCACAAAGACCACAAGATAGGATCTGGCTGCAGTCCAGCCTCCTTCCCATGGCTCCAGCCTTTCACCTTCAGTGGAGGAGGCAGAACCTCCAGCCTTGCTGGATGGCTTTGAGTCAGCAGGTTCACAGCTGGAGTCCAGGAGGCAGGACAACCTTTTCAGGCATTTGTGTAGCACTTCTCCTCATCCCCATCCTTCTTGTGCAGCTCCTTCACACAGGAAATCAGGGGATGCCCCCAAGGCAGAGACCTGGAGCAGACAGCCAGGCTGAGTATCCAACAGCAGGCCTTCCCTGGAGAAGATTGTACAAGAGCATGGCCCCATGGGCAGCCTCAGGCATGGAAGGAGAGGAAGTTGCCGTGCTGGGTGAACATGGCAAGTTAATCAGTGTCCAGAGCTGGTCAGAGCTGGACACCAGGCTCAGGCAGGCAGGGATGTGAGCAGGTTCTCAGCTTAGATGGCTCCAGTCTCACTGCAGCTGCATCTTATGGGTCACACATCCTGGATTCTGGGAAACCATGGATGCTCTTGGCTCCTTAAGGAGCCAGACACCTCCTGCAGAAAGCCTCAACTTCAACCTTGACTTGGCTATGCTCAGGTTTCTCCTATGGATGTTTCCAGGCTCATCAGGAGCCTGCTGTGTGCCCTTCCCAACAGGCCACGTCCACAGCCTGGAATCCCTGCCTTTGACAGGGGTGATGTGGCTTCCCAGAGGAAGAGGAGGCAGCTCAAGTGCACACTTCTTTGCAGCTCCTGCCACACTGCTGGTGGCTCATCCACTCTCCCACCTGCTGGAAAAGAGCTGTGTGTGTACAGACCCTCATTGTCCAACCTTGGGGCAGGACCTACAGCAGCTTCTCCTCCACTTCCAACGTGCTCATCTCATCCAGGACATCTCATCCTGTCCAGCCAGAGCCCAGCTAAAGCTGGACTGCTGGAGGGGATCCCTTTTGCTAAGAATTGTTATGCACCTGCCACAGGTAACAATATGCTGCAAGTTTTACTGTCCTTAGTGATAATACTGCAAAATCTGCATCTGCTGCTCTTAGAGAACCCTCAATCCCCAGGCAAACCCCAAATTTTCTAACCCTGAGAAGCACAAGCAGCTCATAAATCTCCCAAAGCTGCAGACAAGGTATTCCCCTAAAACATGCAGGGCAGATCATTCCCACAGCAGGAACATGCACTTTCTGGAGGGAGGAATCCACGAGCTGCCACCTCTTCTGGAAGGAATATTTGAGCTAGAGCAGCTCAGGTGCCACCAGGTCCCCCCAGAAGCCAACTGATGGCTGTGCAGTCCCAAAGGAAGCTCCCAAAGCATTTCCCTACCTTGGACTCGAGGTAGACATTGGCTGAAGACATCTTTCCCAGCTTGCACATGCAGCCAGCCAGCGAGATGGCACAGAGGATGAAGAGGCTGTCGTTGACGAGGGCGCGGGCCAGGACCGTCCACCTCAGCTGGGTCTCGGGGACCTCGCCGTGGATCAACATTGCACAGGTCAAATTCACAACCAGGAAGAGGAGGCTGGTGAAGATGGAGCCCAGATACAGCAGGACCCTGGAGAGGTGGTGAGAGAGAAAAAGGGAGTTCTGAGTGAGACAAGTCCAGGCTTATTCTGCACCACCCTCCTGCCCCATCAGAGCCTCCCAGCAGAGCCACTGCTCTGCCTGCTGGGAAGATCAGGCATTCCAGCAAGTTTCAAGCCTGCAGAGTGTTTGTTGGAGCTGCTCTCAGAACACATGAGCAGCGTAAGCAGTCATGAGTTACAAGACTCATCTTCTGACAGTCAGGTTCTTATCTTGCAGATTTTAAGTGTTGCTCCAGCTCTGCATTAACTCCAGTCAATAAGCCATGAGTCATCACAACCACTGCAACTTCTTTACTGAAAGCCACTGGAGCTTGCATTTCCCAGTGGGGGTTTCCCTGGCAATAGTTAGGAAGTACCTGGGCTGCACGAATGTGGGTCCCACCTATTTCTCAAGCCTCATTCTGCAGATCTTTTCTGGAGTGGGACAGCTCAAAATGACCTTGAGAGTTCATCTAGTTTGTTACTGGGATGCTTGAGCTTCCTGGACACCCCTGAACCTCCCAGTGCTGCTCCAAAGCACAGCACTGATCCTTTGTCAGAGCACAGGTATGGAATTAGCTCCATTCAGCCTTTGGGGTCTGGACCTCCCATTCCCAGCCCTGCAGTGAGTTCACCTCAAGCCACGAAGGTCAGAGCAGAATCACTTACTTGTACTTGTTGAATTCAGCTGCACATTTCACTTTGAATATGACCTGGAGGAAAGATTTGCACAGTGTTACTTCATGTGACCTACAGTTTCCTTTAAGCTTAGTCAAGAGATAAACAGGGGGGCCAGAATCCAGTTGGACACCCCCAAGGACTCCAGACTATTTATTAGCACCAAGTCTTGAACTGGGCCCAAAAGACTGGTACTTTTTTCCTTACAAGAGCCCAGCCCAAGTATAGGTGCCCATAACATCCCATATGTGACAAGGACTTGAACACCAGCCCTTAAAGACTTCAAGAAAAGCAGAGAGTTTAGCACTTGAAATCCTTCAAAAATACATCTCCTTTGCCCAGTGTTCTGGGCTGCTTATTTTAGGACCTCAACCACACTCGATTTCCACATTAGAGAAGGCTGCTTGAGCTGCTGTGCTTCAGCAAGACAAATAGCTGATCTAAAATAGCCCTCTGGTACTGGATCATGGGCCTGCAGGCTGCAAAAAGCACTTAGAACTCACAGCTCCTCCATCCTGATGATGTTTGTAGGACAAATACACCTGAGAAGTAGCTCTGAGATGGTGGGAATTCCTCCAGAGGGGAAAGATTGAAACACAGAGGGGCAAGACTTGAGCCTAAGGAATTAGGGACAGTTCAGGAAGGTGTTGACACTCCCAAATCTGAGCTCAGATGTGAGTTCCTGCTGCAAGGGGACAGGGAACCAGTGCTCACACTGGTCAGGAAAACAAGGGTTGTGTCCTGTGAAAAATGCAGCTCCAGGTACAGACCCCACCAGGAAGGACCCCAGAGCTGGGGTCACAGTCAGCCACAGGCAAAGCTCATGTCCTGACCACACCCTTTAAAGGAACTTGGGAAGGGGCAGAGGCACATCCAGACAGATCCAGCACACTTGTGGGATCACTACACAGTGGTGGAGGTTCACTTCTTCTCCCTTTCCTTGTGAGCTCCCAGACTGTGGTGGCTGCACTGAAGGATCCCCCATTCCCTAACAAGACACCCTTAGTCAGCTTTTTTCCTGCTGGGATTCCTTGGCTCCTGCTTTCCAGGCAGCACTGAGGTAGAAATGGCACACAGGCTTCAGGAATCAGGCTCCTGCCAAGAGGATTTCCAGAGACACTTCAGGATTTGAGGTTGTCTGATCACCTGTAGTAGTTTGAAGCATTTCAAAGGGCATCAGAGAGTGTCAGTGACCCTCTTCCCAGAGCCAGTTCCACTGCCTGGCTCCTCTCCCCCAGTCTGAGGGAGGATGAGCTCAAGCAGCATTTGGTGAGGAACAAGACTCAGCCCTGCAGCACAGGGAGGGATCCATCCCTGTGGATATTCTCCATCCTGTTGTCCTGGCCTACCCCAGCCCAGAGAAGCATCCACTCTGAGCTCTAAAAACTCATCTGAGTTACAGGAAACCTGCACCTTGGCAGGACCATGTGGTGACTTCCAAACAGAAATATCCCTGAACCCTTGTCAGTTTGCCTGTAGGTTATTTTTAAGCACTCTGGGATGGTCACAGAATCACTAAGGTTAGAAAAGACCTCTAAAATCATCAAGTCCAACCATTAATCCAACACCACCTTGTTCCCCACTAAACCATGTCCCCAAGTGCCACATCCATGGATTTTTTTGAACTCTTCCAGGGATGGTGACTCCACCATTACCTTGGGCAGCCTGTTCCAATGCCTGACCACCCTTTCAGTGAAGAAATTTTCCCTAATATCCAGCCTAAACCTCCCTTGCTGCAACTTGAGGCCGTTTCCTCTGGTCCTGTCAAAACAGACATCAAGGACATCCAGCTGGGAAAACCTCTTGGTCCAGCACCCATTTGGGCAGCACAGAAATCCAGCTGAGGTATCTGCAACCACAACCTCTGAAAGGCACTGCAGAGTGCCTGGCTTGTATTCCAGCTGGGAATATTGCACTCTCAGCTGAGAACAGCCCCTCAGCTGAGTAGGGAAGTGCCCCTGGCTAGCAGGAAGATGCTGGATGTGCAGCACTCTCCCAAAACTCTCCCCCTTAAGGCTCCAGGGATTAAGGCACACAAAGCTGAGTCAGGGTTAAGAGTTCAACAGCAACTTGAGCCTCAGGCTTGGCCTGCTGCCATGAAAAGCAGAGGGAGACCACAGCTCCAGCCTGAGACTTTTATTAGCCCCCAGCTAATTATTCCTGTAACTTCAGGAAGAGGACAGGCATCACTGGTTTTGGTGTTTTTAGTTATTAAGACTGATAACTTATCCGAAGGTTGCTTTTCCTTCCCAGGGACTGGGTCAGTAGGTGACATCAGTGTGTCTCTGGGTTCTTATCCTTGAGACAAGCTTTGAGTCTCTCTGCACAGCACTCTGCTGCTTTCAGAGCCCAAGGACAGCTGATGTGGAGGGTTCTGCTGTGAGAAATCCAGCATGGAGAGCTCAGGAGCAGTCCTGTTCTCCATAAAAAGAGGAAACACAGCCCCCTGCCCTCAAACAGATGCATTAGGCCAAGTGGGAGCAGCAATCCTTGAACAGTTCCTTGGGGTCTGAGCTGAGACCAGCCCCAGGAGTCAGGCAGGAAAATGAGGAGCAGTTTGGCAATGCTCAGTTGCCCTTCCAGAGCCACAGACCCTTTGAGCATTTCACATCGGCCAGATCTGGGAAGAAGGTGAGGAGAATTACAGACCTCAAAGTTCCCCCCATGATGCTGGAGGCTTTGGGGTTTGTGGGGAATGGATGTGTTACATAAAAGTGATCACCTTCCTCCCAGCACAGCCCAGAAAGTGAACTTGCTAAGAGTATGTTAAGAGACACACACTCATCCTTAGAAGGTGCACTGGAGGTGTCACAGCTGCTGAGAGAAGGTGACATGCCAGATCCCACAGGACCACTTCCAGTACCTGAAAAACCAGGATCTTAACCCTAACACTGAGCCACTTCAGCTTGGTTTTGGTACAGCCACTCACAACAGATCCAAAGGATGCAAGAGAGCCAGGAACTTCATGTCTGGTGGAATCAAAATCTCCCCTGCTCCATAAAGAAACCACAAATTTGGGCTCCAGGGATACAAGACACAACCATGCCCTGCCCTAGCACAGCCCTCACTCAGCTGCAGGAGCATCCACAGCTCCCTTCCCTCCCCACAGCGAGATAATCGGAGCACAGTGCAGACTATTTTGGGATTACACCCCGTAACAAATGTTCAAACCCCCGCCCACCCCCCAGAGGCAAAGTTGGAACTATCAATGAGGAGGATCTCTCACCATCCCCACTAATAGTGAGATCATTCCCTGCCACCATGAACACAGGGTACAACTTGCTTGTTCCCTGATTTCCTAGAATAGCTGGTTGCCAGCATGGACACCTGTTCAGCTGGGAATCATGGGGATCATCAGCTATGGGATGAGGCAGTTTGGAGTGTAAGTGACCCCTTACCAGCTGTCCCTCCGAGGCAGAGGGAACTGCCAGGGGTCTGCTAGACAAGGAAGGATGGAGAAAGGATGGAGGCTTTTCCAGTTTTTCCATCTGTGAAGGGAATTCAGGACAAACATCTCCCAGGCTCTTTCCATGCATGTCTGCTCCAGTGCAATTAGAGCAGGAAGGGATGGAAGAGGCTGATGTCATCTAATCAGATGGAGCACTCAGAGAAACCCAGACTGGTGAAGGGCTCTAGCCATGCCAGCCTGGCAGAGCAGCCCTCAGTCCCACCACTCCAGAATTCCTTACTCATCCCTGCACCAGCTGCTCATTCCCTGAAGAGCCAAGTGCTCAGGAAGGTCCTTGAAAGGGTCAAGGTGGAGGTTGTGGCTACATTTCACAGAATCACTGAGGCTGGGAAACATCTGAGCTCATGGAGTCCAACCTGTGCCCCATGTAGATGTCCAGCTGGCAGCAGAGGTGCTATTCCAGAGGCAAGGGAAAGGAGGATCCTAGGTTGGATATCTGAGACATTGAGGGAAGATTGGGAATGGATCTGAGGAATTCTGACCTGGTGTCCTCTGAATTCCAGATTTTCAGGAAAGGACTCATTGTGGTACAAGCTGAAGCAGAAAGGAAGAGATGCTCCCAAGCTAAAGGCATTATACCTTTTGATGTTCCAGGTGGAAACAGCACCTGAAGGGAGCCCACAGGAGAGCTGGAGAACTCTGGACAAGAGCATGGAGAGACAGGACAAGGGGGAATGGCTTCCCACTGACAGAGGGCAAGATTAGATGGGATATTGAGAAGGAATTCTTGGCTATGAGAGTGGGCAGGCCCTGGCACAGGGTGCCCAGAGAAGCTGGGGCTGCCCCTGGATCCCTGGAAGTGTCCAAGGCCAGGTTGGACGGGGCTTGGAGCAACCTGGGCTAGTGGAAGGTGTCCCTGCCCATGGCAGGGGTTGGAATGAGATGAGTTTTAAGGTCCCTTCCAAACAAAGCCATTTTGGGATTCTACGAAAAAGAAATACACATCCCACATTCATTCTGACAGGACTCTGCATGCCCTCAGGAATCTCAGGGGCCAAAAGGGGATAGGACGAGGATAACCTCTCCTCACTGAAAGGAAGAACAGCAGGCAGCTTAAGAATTTCGAATTTCAGCCCCAAAACTGCCTGAAGTGCCAAGTAATGCCAGTTCTCCGTGGGCAACTGTTTTCTGGAGCTTCTTTCCCCTCACCATTTCATCCTCAGCTTCTCCACAGTCTGAGTAGCCCCCTAAATCAAGCAAGAGCAGCTCAAATAACAGCACAGGCCATGTTTTCTTCCACTGCTTCCACAGATGCCATTTCTCCAGCATGTCCACAAAGGAGGCACTGTGTGGAGAGACAATGAGCCAGGCCCTCAGCACAGCAGCAGCCTGTGCTTTTATCTGAGGACATCTCAGATTAGGATCCCACCCCCAGGGCAGAAGAAGCCCAGGGTCCTTCTGCAAGTTGCTACCAACTAGTCCTTAAAACCTGGGAATGGAAGGGCACATTCTACTGCAAGTCACACCAGTAAACACACCAGTCATGACTAGATCTTGAGACAGGAGCCAGAAAAGCCAAAAAAGGTTTTCAGTCCACCCAGCTCCACTCTTTCTCCAAACCTCTGGAGCTTCACTCACACCACAGTGAGATCACCCAAAAACACCACAGAGTGCTGGACTCCCCTTCTGGTTGTGCCAGGGAAGCATCAGACCCTCCCTGGAGCTGAACATGCAGACCCACTTTCAAAAGTCACTTTATCCTTCCCCACTCCAGATTCTGAGCTCTTATTTCCTCAGACAGGATTTCCCTTGGCTCTAGGTTTTCAAGGAGAAAGAAATGGGATATATGCAGAGTTCACTGAAAAACAGATATCGTGGGAGGAAGGGAAGCCTGGGAATCTATTTGGATTTACTTTAAGGAACCTTTAAACAAGCCTGGAGAGAGGCAAATCTGCTGTCGAGTCCAGTGACTGAAAGAAAAACAAAAATCCAGCCACTCTGTGGAGCAGAGCACAGGATTGCTGCTTTTCAAGGGACACAAACCCCTCCTGGCTGGAGCAATTGGTAGGTCAGGCTGCCTTTAACAGACAAGATGGATTATGCACACTCTGCACCATTTGTTATCCTGCTGCCACTCAACCAACACCACATCCAACACCGACAGCTTTGGCAACAGGCAGCTCACCCCCAGCTTCCAGGTGTTTATTCAGAGCAGGGATTGGGGGGCGGGGGGAAGGAGGAAAAGAACCAGAGGAGCTGAACAACCCAATTGCTCCAAGTCTCCCATTATCATGTGAGCGCTGATGTCCTCGGGAAAATGAAATCATAACTCCCCTGGGTGACACATCGGAGCGACGGAGCGATTTCGCTGCGTGTTAGCGATTCCTTTGTGAGGCTGGAGAACAGCTGAGAGCTGCAGAGCAAAAGAATCCCCACAACAACAACAACAAAGCTGAAGGAAAAGTGCTGCCTATTTATGAAACAAGTCACCAAACTGGGGAGGGCAGGCGAGCGAAGGGCTGCTCGGGAGAAACTGGAGCAGAAACAAGACATTCAGAGGAGGAGAGAGGAAAGAGATGAGGCTTTAAGAGATAAAGACAAGTGGACTTGGGGGAAGGAGGATAAAAATCACGGCACAAGTGATGGGAAGCCCAGGAAAGGAGGGATACACTCGGTGACAATAACAAGCAGCTCCGCACCGTCCCAGCAGCGATGGCTTTGCTGGGAAGGGGCCCCCCTGTCCTGCCCCAGGGTGTTGTCTGAGGCACCTCGGGGTTTTTGTTGTTATTTTTTGTGTGACAACAAGCTGCGGAACAACAAGCCCAGTTCGCAGCGGAGCGATGGAGAGAAGGAGGGAGCGCAGCAACAATAGCAGAAGAGGCTCTGGCTGGTGACGTAATGGTTGGCATCACTCCAGGCCAGAGCAGCCCCTGCTGCTGCCACTTTCTGGTCCCCTTTGGAGAACGGGAATCAATTAAAAAAAGATGCAAAACAGTCCCCCCCCCACCCTCCCCAAGTGATTATCCCCCCACCCCACCAAGGGCTGTGGGTTGCAAGGAGGAAAATCCCACCTGGGAGCACGGCACGTCCCTGCACCCCCCCAAATCCCAA
>JAWWEW010000165.1:61440082-61479139 GCA_035583185.1 Anabacerthia variegaticeps
TGTGCTGTTTGTGTTTGGCAGGCTCGGAGGATTGGCCTTCAGTGTGTCCAGCAAGATCTTTCAGTGGCCAGTGTTGTGGAAGTGGATGTTGAGGACAGGTCCCTTTGCAGGCTGAAGTACTCAGGTGGCCCTGTGTGTGTGAACAGGATGCAAGGGGCAAAAGAAAGGCAGGAGCAGGTGCCTGTGGTGCAGGGGCTCAGGTTCTGTGGCGTTTGAGTGTGACAAAGATGCAGAAAAGTGGAATAAACCCATAATTTATTAACATAAGAGGAGGGGGGAGGATGAGCTTGAGGCAGGAGAAGGGAAGGGTCAGGTATGAACTGTAGTGAGGAGAAGGGGCAGGGCTGAACTGTGGTCAGGAGAAGGGAAGGGAAGGGAGGGAGCAGCCCGTATGGCTGAAGACTCTAGGAGGTGAGTGGCCTTCCTGGCAGGCTCAGTCTGTCCCGGCCTTAGCTGGAGCTGCAGATCCACTGACAACTGGTCCCCTGGCTGTGGTGCTGGCCAGGGACGTTGGTTGTCTCCATGGAGCAAATACTGATGCCAATGCATATCCCACTGCCCGTCTATAAGTTGTCAGGAGTGCAGTTCTCATGTGGGCACAGGATGGAACGTCGTCGTCACTCACAGCTTCAAGGGCTGGAAGAGAGAGATAGGGAGCCACGGTGAGAGCCCAGATGTGCGGGGACCCTCGGAGCCCCTCCTGCCAGGGCTGTCCCAGCCAGCAGGTAGAGCCATGGGCAGAGGCCAAGAGGATGAGCCCGAAAGGACTGATTGGGCCACCAATCCCCCGTGGCCCTGAAGCCTCTGCGTGCTCTGGCCTTGGCGAGCTGCAACGGGGTGGGGAGGAAGCACAGGCTTGTGGCTCACCCATGAACCTGAGGGCTGCCTCTCGCAGGGGCTCCTGCAGGTGCTGGGCCCTGTGGGTCACGTCCTTGTCCATCTGCAGAGAGTGCCAGGGCACAGAGGGAAGGGGTGGCTCAGGCTGTGCCCCTTGGCCAGGTGCTGCCCGCGCCCAACACTGGCCTGCCCTGCCTGCACAGCCCCAGGGAAGGGAAGGCACAGTGGGCAGGGACACAGTGCCAGCCCCACACACTGGCCATGGGGGGCTGGGGGATTGTCCAGCCTGGGCCTGGCCCTTGGCATTGCTCCCTACCAGGCAGTCACGGAACTGGAAGGGCTGCTGTGCCTTCAGCGGCTGCTCCAGATCCCTCCTGTGGAGCAATGTTGCTGCCCGAAGCAGCATTTGCAGAGAGGCCTGCAGAGCACCAGAGCCCAGGGCAAAGGACCCGCATCCCTGCAGCAAGGCCAGGAGGAATGTGGAGCCTGCTAGGCCCCAGGGCAGGAGGCAGCCCAGCCCCTGCCACGGGGACACCAGAGCCCACAAGTCCTCACCTCTGCCACACGCTGGCTCTCATCATGCCAGCGGAAGAACAGGGGCACCAGGCTCTGGCACACGGGCATCTGCCAGCCCTTGTCTCCCTCTGCCACCAGCAGCTCCACCAGCTCTTGCAAGAGCCCAGTGGAGAGCAGCTGCACACGGCTGTTGTCCTGGAGCAAAAGAAGGCACAAAGACCTCAGCACTGGCTGCTCCAGGCCCACCAGCCACAGCCACAGGACTGCCTGCCCACGGCAGCAGAAGGAGCCCCCACAGCTGGTGTGGCAAGTCCTCGCCAAAGGAGACCCGCCAGCACCACGAGTCCTGGCAAGAGTGGTGCCTGTGTCCTGCCCCACAGAGCTGTGCCCCCAGGCACTCGTGTGCCAGAGGGCAGCCAAAGCCAAGGGGCACTGCTGTCTGCACTCTTGCAGTGGGCTCTTGTGAGCAGCAGCTGCAGCCATGGGTGGCAATGCTTGGCATCTGTCAGAAGGCAGAAGCTGAAGCTCCTTCCTGCAAGGAGTTTTTCATGGAAGTGATGACCTGCAGCACCAAACCATCTTTGCTGTGAAGGCACACAAGAATCTGCCCTATAAGAATCCTAAATTCAGGAAACCCTTCCCATTATTCAGCACAAGTAGTTGAAAGAAGTGACCAACTTTCGAATTTAACTGAATTGGGAGGACCCAAAAATATAAATCATTCGGGAGTTCCAGCTCTGTGTTTGTTCTGTTGTGCCTTCAGGCCTGATCCCAACACCTTCCCTCTGGAAGAAGGAGCATGCAGGGGCCAAATGCTCACTGTTGGGAGCATGGCAGAGGGTTTTTCCCTGCTGGTTTGTGAGCTTGTGCTCATGCCAGTGCAGCCAGGGCTCATGCCCGCAGCTGCCAGGCCATTTTGGGACTGGCCATGCCTGGGCATGGGGTGTTTGTTGGGGGGAGCAACTGCAGCTTGTGGTGCAAAGCAACACAGCTTCAGTTCCAGCTTTGTCCCTTTGCTGACCAGGAACCAGCCACATTCTGGCAGCAAAAACCAACACCCGAGGAGCAGGAACCTGGTGTTGAACAGGGAAACGGAGTGGGAAGAAGGTGCTTTTTCATCCTTTGGGCTCTTTAACCTTCTCACATCACTTGGAGAGGTCTGATGTAAACATTGGAATCACAGAATCCCAGATTGGTTTGGGTTGGGAGAGACCTGAAAGGCCATCTCATTCCAGCACCCTGCCACAGGCAGGGACACCTTCCACCAAAATCAGTCTGTTCAGGAAAATTCACACTCGGTACCTGCACTGGGCTTTGGCACTTGATGATCTTTAAGGTCCCTTCCAACCCTTGAGATTCTGTGATTCTCCCTGAAGGAAAAGTGGCTACGAAGAAGTGGCAAAATCAGGAACCGTGAGCAGAGAAGATATTGTGGAATTCTTGTCTGATTTCTTGTTACACATAGATCAGGTCAAGGGTAATCTGCTTTTTTTGTTAGTCCCAGAGAGGTTCAATTGTATCAGGACTTCTGAACACACAGTAAGTGAAAACCAATGATATTTATGAAAATCACATCCATTTAAGTTACATAAATCCTTATAAATACAAGAGGGAAATCGGTTATTCTATAAAAATGAAATGAGAGCATGTGTTCTTGAAACACCAGCATCACATCCTCATGTTAAGGACTTCAGCTACAGAGTCTTTATAAATATACCTGCAAAATTGCTCCTCACTCTGCCCATAAACAGGTGTCAGAATGTGCACGTTTGTATTTTGCACTGAAACAGGAGGTCTCATGCTTGAATCTCAGTATGTCCCATCCCTTTGCAAACACCTTTCAATGGCACAAATGCTATTGGCATCCTCAAAGCTCTTCAGCAAGAATGGAAGCAGTTTGGGTGGGGGTTTGTGTAAGATACTGTCACTGCTTTCTGCCTGTATGTTTAGTTTTTGTTTGACTCAAAAGAAGTAAAAAGGAGGGACAAAAACCAGTCCTAAACTGCCAGCACTGAGGGTCTGTGCACTTGCAGGTACCACTCAAGAGGCAGGAGAATGGCCTTTGCTGTCCTCTTTGCAGTTGTCTTGAGTCACCTGCTGTTGGAGTGACTAATCCATGATGTCCTTGAGGTGTTTGTGTCACATTAATAAGAATTTCCACATGGAAATTACGGTCACACTGTCCCTGCCTAAACAGTGAAACACTCACATACATGTTTTCAGGTGTGCAGATTTATAATATATATATTTTTTTGGTTTTTCCCCCCAGTTGTGACTCTCCCGTGCCTGCAGCTGACAACAGCCATGTCAGACCAAGAGGATAGCTGGGTTTCTTCCTTTGTTTTCCTGCTTTTCTGTGCTTCCTCCATCCCAGCACTGGGAAGTGCGGGGCTGCTGCAGGAGCCGAGCCCCCAGAGCTACTTCAGTGGCTTGGAAGCCGGACGAGCATCCCTGGCTTTTTTCACTCATCATGGTAAGTATTTCACAGTGAGCATTTTGCACCAGCCTTGGATGAAAGTGGAACAATCCCAGAATCATGGAATGGTTTGGGTTGGAAGGGACCTTAAAGTCCATCTTGTTCTACCCCCTGTCATGGGTGGGGGTTGCTCTTCCAGGGATGGGGAAACCACAGCTTCTCTGAGCAACCTGTACGAGGACTTCCCCACCCTTTCAGCCAGGAATTCCTTCTCAATATCCCATCTAACCCTGCCCTCTGGCAGTGGGAAGCCATTCCCCTTGTCCTGTCACTCCAGACTCTTGTAAATAGTCTTTTTTTGTCTTTCTTGTAGCTCCCTTCAGGTTCTGGAAGGCCACAATTATGTTATCCCAGAGCCTTCTCCTTTCCAGGCTGAACAATTCCAATTCTCTGGTCTTCTCCTCAAGGAGAGGTGCTCCATCCCTCCAATCACCTTGTGGCCCTCCTTAATGAAGAGGGAGTTCTTGAGATTTTTAAACCCAAAGGGGGCTGGTCAAGCCTTGTGTTTGCACAGCTCCAAGTGCTCCTGACAGGCAGAGACCTCTTGGGATGGGTTCTTTCCTGCCTGTGTCTCAGGAACACTCCTGCAAACCTCTTCATTAACTTTCTGGAATATTTTCTGAAGGTACCATGGAAGAGAAACCCAGTTTCCTAAGGAACTGTCCCCTCAAAGGAGCTGAGTTTCTCTCCCATGGTACCTGCCAGGGAAAGGTTAATGCCTTACATACAGGATAACTAGGGGATCTCATGGATTAGAAGAAGATCCTTGGCCTTGCTTTGTTGTTCTGCTCCTTCATGATCCCCAGGTGTGCTTTCCCAAAGATACTGGTGGGGACTGAGGCACCAACACAGATCCCATGTCTCAATGTGTGTGACAGGAGGATGCTCCTGGCCCTCAAAACTTGTAGGGGATTTTCTGTGTTTCAGTTTCTCCTGGTGCCCAGCCCTTCCTGGAGCAGATCGAGAGCTCGGCCGAGGCCCTCCAGGACTATGGCATTTCAGTGGTGAAGGTACAGAGGGAAACTGCTGGGTGGGAGGGAGTGAGGGGGAGATGGTTAGGGAAGGGTTGGGCACACATTTGTCATAGAATCATGGAATCACAGGTTGGGAGGGACCTTAAAGGCCATCTCATTCCACCCCCTGCCATGGGCAGGGACACCTCCCACCAGCCCAGGGTGCTCCAAGCCCCGTCCAACCTGGCCTTGGACACTTCCAGGGATCCAGGGGCAGCTACAGCTTCTCTGGGCAACCTGTTCTGATTTCCCTGATGGATGGGGTTGGTTCACTTCTTTTCAACTCAGTGCAATAAATATTTCATAGAAAGGTGTTTTTAGCTGAAATTTTGTGCAGATTTAGGTGAGGAAATTATAAATTCAGGCAAGTGTAGTTCGACTGTTAGAGCTTTTGTAGATATATATGAATATATTTAAATTCCTCCAGTCACAGGCCAAGTGTAATAAGCCAGCAGTGATCTGTCACTTTGAATATACTGGACAGATCATGGGATCTCTTGATCCCATCTGACCCAAATCAGCAGGCTGAGCTGGAGAACTGAAGCACAAACTCCAGTGCCCATCTCTGGACTCCCTTTTATTGAGTTTTCTCTCCTAGCAAGCTTGGGAAGGCTGTATTTGCACTCTTGAACAGAAGAAAGCTGTAGTGCTGCATGTGTGTAGTCATTTGTGGGGCTGAGTGTGTAATTCCATGCCTTTGTTGTTCAGGTGAATTGTCCCAAAGAGGATGTCTCAAAGTATTGTGGAAAAGAAAATGCCTTAAGGAAAGCCTACCTGTTCAGGTGAGGGGCATTTCTGGGCACTGCACTGGGGTTCCTTTCCAGGGCAAACATTGGAAGGAAACACTGGCAGCAATCAGAGGTGTCTGTGGAGGGAGAGGGGAGCCATGAGGACAGCAGGGACCTACAGAATTTAACAAAAAGTGCCCCCAGAAAGTGCAACACAAGGAGAGTAGATGCTTTGTCCTCAGTGTGAAACCTCCCATCCTGCCTGTGTTCCTTGGAGCAGCAGAGGGATGAGCTGTGGGATGAAGCCATAGAAGTCCTCCATCAGTGGTCTCCTGTCCCTATGGCCTCCCACCACCAAGTCCCACAGAGTTACACTCAGACCACGAGGTTTTGGGTCTAGTCCTATTAAAAAACACTCTTTGGTGCTCTTCCTGTTGGTGTGGGTAGCTCCTCTGGATGGGAAGGTTTAGCTCTGGGTCCCTCCATGTATTGTCTCAGTTCTCATTGACTGTTGCACTTAGAATCATGGAATCATTTAGGTTGGAAAAGACCCTTAAGACAATCCAGTCCAACCATTCCCCCAGAACTCCAAGCCCACCACTGACCCATGTCCCTGAGTGCAGCAAAATCCTGCTCAACCGATGGTACATGGGCTTGAACAATTCCCAACTGGGATCAAAGGCATCTCTAAAGCCATGTTTTGCCATTTCTCCATCATCCTCCCATCCTTCTGTGCCTGTCTTGGCTTGAGAGAATTCACAGGCTCCCTGATGCCAGGTGGAAAGAATCTCTCACAGTTCCTTTGGTGATTCTTTCTTCCTTCCCCAGAGGAAACATCCTGATCAGAGAGTTCCCCACCGATGCCCTGTTTGACGTGAACTCCATCGTCGCCAACGTTCTGTTGTGAGTACAGACCACATCTATCCCTGTGAAACCCTTTGCTTTCCATTCCTGCTTGGTGAGAGAACATTTTGCCTAAATACCAACCCCAGATAGTCTCAGCCAAGCAGAAGGTTTGGCTTTGGTTCTCTCCTTGGTATGGTTTGACCCTGTTAAATCTTTTCCCTTGAGACAACTTCAGCAGCATTTGGGCAGCTCTGTTTGGCTGTGAATCTTCAATCTGTCAGCAAGAAGCTGGAATTTTACCTTCTTATTCCCATCATGGTTGTGTGGCTGCAAATTTCCTCTTAAAGAAGTTGTTAATGAGGGTTTTTTTCTGCCTCCTCAGTGCCCTGCTCTTTAATGAAGTTAAATACGTTGAAACCCTGGCAGACCTTCAGAACATTGAAAATGTGTTGAAAGGAAAGACAAACATGGTCTTTGCCTACGTACCAGCTACTGGGACAGCAGGTATTGGCACTCATCTTTCCATCTTTGCTCTCCTCCCAGAGCCTTTTCTTACTGAGATGAACAGGAGCTGAGCTTCTGACCCAAAATGCTGCAAATGGAAACCTGAAAGGACCGCTCAGCCACGAGTTCTCCCCTTCCATATGTCTTGCTGTGTTTCCAAAGGGATGAGTTGGATCAGAAAGGTTTTGCAGGGAGCATACATTTTCAGAGGTGGACTTGGAGAGGGAAAGCAAGTCAGTGGTTGCTGTCTTTGAAATAAATAAATGCAGCTCTCTGGTTTTTCAGAGGAATGGATTCACAAACACCACCTGTGTGTTTGTTGGGGATCAGGAACGGGGTCCAGCTTCAGTGTGTCTTCAGACAGCTATGGCTCTATACTGAGAGTTTCTAAAAGCCTGGGAATTGATTTTTACACCTGGGAAGGATGAAACAGGAGATCTGGAGGGAGCAGAGCTGAGCTCATCTTGCCTTTCCCCTTCCAGAGCACAGAGCTGTGATGGAGGCAGCTTTTGTCTATGGGACCACCCACCAGTTTGTTCTGACCACTGAGGCAGCACTGCTGAAAGCAACTGGGTATGTCCAAACACACCCCCACCGTGGAGAGGGAGCTGCTTCCCTGCAAAGGTTTGCTCCACTCCTGGCTTCTCAGATTCCCAGGTCAAATCTGGGATAGTGTTAGGATGTTGTGCCCAGGGTGGGCAGTCAGACCTGCTTTGCTTTTCCAAAACCAGCTGCTGCTTGTGCTCATGGCCTGGATGTGTTTTTTTGGGCTCCTCATGACAAGAATGACACTGAGGAGCTGGACTGTGTCCAGAGAAAGGAACGGAGCTGGGGAAGGGGCTGGAGCAGCTGAGGGGGCTCAGCCTGGAGAAACGGAAGCTCAGGGGGGAACTTCTGGCTCTGCAACTCCCTGACAAGAGGTGGGAGCCAGGGGGAAAGTTGGGAACAAGGGACAGGACAAGCTGTTCCAGGGATGGTTTAGCTTGGATAGTGAATAAAATTTCCACTTGGAAAGGGTTGTCAGATGTCAGAACAGGCTGCCCAGGGCAGTGGTGGAGTCCCCATCTCTGGAGGGATTTAAAAGCCATGTGGATATGGCACTTGGGGACATGGGTTAGTGGTGGCCTTGGCAGTGCTGGGGGAACATCTGGACTCGATGGTTTTGGAGTGCTTTTCCAACCTTAACAATTCTATAACGATTTACCTGTGATTTTGTCACAGGTGACACCAGGGCACCAGAGTGGTCCTTCCCAAGGTGCCATCCCATCCTTGCAGGGTATCAGGGACAGGGTGCTGTGGTTGCCACTAGATGGCACGGTTGTCATTTGACAAGAAGTGGCTTAATCCTCCTTAAAGCAGCCAGGGCACCAGCGGCTCCTCCTGAGCTGCTGGGACGGTGGGAGCTTCACCAATAGGAACTGGAAAGGGCTCTGAGGTCTCCCTGGAGCCTTCTTTTCTCCAGGTGAACACCTCTAGCTCTCTCAGCCTGTTCCACAATCCTGCCAAAGCCTGAACTTGAGGATCATCTGCCCTGTAAAACATGTCAGGAAACATGGTCCTTTTGTCAGGGCATTTTCCAGCCCTGCTCAGGGTTTTGTTTCTCTCCCGCAGCAATGATGACCCCGATGTATCCTCTGCCTGGCTGCTGTTCTGCCACTGCCAGAGGGCCACAGACCCAGCACAGCCCTGCAGGAGAACAGCCCTGGGACAGCCCCTGACCCTGCTCAACATCCACAGGCATCTCAAGCTCATGGGGGCTCCCTTGGTGGTATGATGGGAAAGAGGAGCTGCCTGGCTGGGGGTGTGAGGGCAGCTGGGGTGGGTGAGGATGAGGAGGGTGAGAGCAGAGGGCAAAGCTGGGCTTCAGAGTCTGGTCCTTCCCCATGAAGTTGATGGCAAAGCTCCCAAATTGGTTCCAAGCAAGGAACATCTAAGGGAGCATCTGGTCCAACTGCCTGACCAATTCAGGGCTGGCCAAGAGTTAAAGTAAATTACTGAGGGCATTTTCCAAATTACTCTTAAGCACTGACCTTCTTGATGTGAATTTGTTCCAGTATTTGACCATGCTCTTGGTAACAAAGTGCTTCCTGTTGTCCTGTCTAAACCTGCCCTGATGCAGCTTTGAACCATTTCCAAAATTCTATGCCTGGATGTGCTGAAGATATCAGTGTTTCCCCCTCCACATCCCCTCAGGAAGCTGTGGAGAGCAATGGGGTCATCCCTCAGCCTCCTTTTCCCAAACTGGGCAAACCCAAAGTCCTCAGCTGCTCCTGTAGGCTCCCTGCAGGAGGCTCAACACCCTGTGGAATTTGATACCAGTCCTTCATACCTTGGTGAGCACAAGGGACAGGAGGTTCCCTCCTGTTTCCTCCTTTCCATGGGACAGTGAACTTCAGCAGCCTCCTGTCCCCACTGGTCATCTCTGCCCATCCACAAGGATGAGCAGATGAGCTGGGAAGTGCCTCCTTCAGCCAGTCTTGTGGACTAGGCCCATGGAGCCATCAAGCAGCTCCATGCTGTCATGAAGCAGCTTGTCCAAGGCAGGAAGGGAGAGGATTCCAGCTCTGCATGTTGTGGCTGGGATTTTCAAGCTGCCCCAGGGAATGGGTGCCAGGTAAATAAAGCGAATGGGGATTTGACATCTAGAGTTGCTAAGCCAAAAAAACCCACAACAATATGCAAAATAAAGCCCAGGTTTTTAACAGGGAAAGTCATGACGTGTTGGAACAGTTGAACTGGGCTTGTGTGGGTTCTGCTTCCTTGGATGTTTTAGAATTGGGATTGGAAGCTGCTTCTTGAGGATCTCCTCATTTCTGTGGCTGGGGAACACTTGGTGGCTTGGACTGGGTAGGAGAAGAGCTGAGGTACCTAAAAACTGGAGCTGTGCTGCAGTATAACCATGTCTGTTCTCCAGACAGAGGTTGCTGAGGACCCAGAGAAGGTCTCCACTGTCCACCTGCAGCTTGGGCTGCCCCTTGTGTTCATCCTGAGCCAGAAAGAGACCTGCGAGGCCGACAGGAGGACAGCAGAGTTTGTGGCCTGGCAGCTCCTGGGCAAAGCAGGAGTTGCCCTTTTGTCCAGGTATTTCTCTCTGGTGTTTTGGGGTTCTCCCTTCTTTGTGGGTGTTTCTGAGCTCAGTTACCCCAGCACCAGGATGACTTAAATTTGGATGAGAGGCTGTAAACCCAGGCTGTATCCTGGGAGAGGGTGTCACACTGAGGGACTTGTCCGGAATCAGATTACCTTGCTGGCTTAGCAGTGGAAAACTAGACTGAGAGAGATTTTGGAAAGGACACTTAGCACTGATGGAAAGTTTGTATTTTGCCCTCAAATTAAGGGCAAAAAGAGGAGAGGGGGATCTTAGGTGTCACACCAACTAACACTCACTTTGTATTTTGGAAGGGACCTCGTAGATTTGAATGTTCTGCACCGGTCCAACGTCGCTCTCAAGACACCGGATGAGGTTGGATGCTGCATTATTTATTGTACAACTCTCATTTCCCTACCTGGGCAGGACACTTGGAGAGGTGTGGGGGTGTTGCTTGGCTCTGTTGTTATTTGACAGCATTCCCTGAAGCTCAAGGGGAAGAGTCTTTCCCAAGATGCACGTGTGTGTGCAGCAGATTGTCCAAAGAAGCTGTGGCTGCTCCATCCCTGGAAGTGTCCAAGGCCAGGTTGGACAGGGCTTGGAGCAACCTGGACTAGTGGAAGGTCTCCCTGCCCGTGACAAGGGGTGGAACTGGATGATCTTTAAGGTCCCTTCCAACCCAAACCACTCCATGATGATTCTGTGATTTGGAACTGCCAGAGTTGGGTGCTGCAGAGAAATTGTACCTGCTGGGAGAGATAAAATACAGAGTTTATTTTGGGTTCAAAACATAGGGTGACATCTCCTTTACACCTTAAGGCATCACAAGGTTATGAACTACATCCAAATGCAAACTCCCGAAATATTTGAACTTCTAAGATCCTTACCCTTTTAGGAAGGGCATCAAAAGAAAGGGAAGGGAATGAGTGTGAAACTGAGAGCAAACAACCAAAGGTCTGTGCTGAGCTGATGTAACAAAATGCCTCTGGCAACGGTCTGGGAAAAGGGCAGGGTGTGAGTTAAATGAGGTTGATCAAGATGAGCTAAACCCTGGAGGGACCTGACCCAGCTTGTGAAGCACGGTGGAATTGGGTGCTGGCAGATTCCAGGGAGCACACATTGGCCCAGATTACCTGAACTGTCACACTTGTGATTGCAGAGATACAGGATCAGACCTGAGCGTCCCCCCAGGGCTTTCCATGCCCTGGTGATGGAGTGCACTTTGTGTTGCTCCTCTCAGAGCCAATGGGAGGTGCCAGCAGTTTGTCATTTCTCTCAGTTCGGGCTAAAATTTCCATTTTCTCTCAAGTGCCTTTGTCTGAGCCAGAGCCAGAACTGGTTTTAAGCAGACAAAGTCTCATTTCTGAGAAATGTATTTTGCTCTTTCCTTTCCATGGGTTGGCAGCCCCTGTACTCCTGGGAATTCTCTTCCTGGCTGAGCTCCATGAGATAAGGGATATTTCATGGCAGTTTCCCAGACTCTGGTGGGCTGCTGGGACCCAGCCTGACCCCTCTAATGAGGGGACATCCAAGTGGACCCTGTACCTTGTTACTCTCCTTCCCTGCTTGGCCACTGGGATTTCTCCTGTGGTGTTGGATCTCTGTTAAGTTGCTCAGAGGTGGAGCTGGTGGTCACTTTCACTGCAGGATTCCCACATAGTGACATTTACTTCCTCACAGGGAAATATCAGCCTAGAGTGACAGAAAAGAAACATAACCCAGATGTTCCCCTGTTTGGCAGCTTTAGGGATCTGTTGACATATCCCAAAAATAAGGACTTGGGTGATGGTGCCCCATGAGTTTGATTTGCAGACAGAATAGGCAGAAAGGGATGTTTTGCTCCCACTGATTTATTCTGTTTTCCTCAGGGAGTGCCAATCCAATACCTGGTCTTGGAAGACACTGATGAAGTTATAACCCTGGTGGAAGATAAGAACAAGGTCAAACAAATCCAGGAGGAGGAAGAGGAGGAGGAGGAAGATGAGGATGAAAAAGAGAATAATAATCAAGGTGTGCAATTAAGCAGTGGAAAGCTGATTGTCATCAGACAGGACATGCAGTCAGCATCTGCTAGAGGAGTGTTAAAGCATTAGAGAAGACTTGCAAACCATCCCAGGCACATCGTGGTGGCCACAAAGTGGCTCTTTCATTCTCTGAGATCACTGGGATGTGACAGACAGGTGTAACTTTCAGGGGAAACACCAGGGGGAAAAAATCAGCAGACAGGGGTGCTTGTGCTTGGATGCACCAGCTTCAGAAGCATGAGGGGTTTAAAGTCCACCCAAAATAGTGTCCTCTCCAAGCATCTGAGGAGCCTCAGAGTTACCAGTCCCTTTGAAAGGCTTTGGGACACATTTTTGCAAGAGCAGTTCCAGGCTTGCCTTCCACAGGGAGAAAACATGCAGAGGATAATAGAAAATGCTTTTGTTCTCCCTACAATCGGGTGTGTTTTCTAAAAACTGTGGGGCAGGATCTTAGAGGAGCCAACATGCTTAAAGAATGGTGTTCAGATCCAAAGGGAGAGCTGGTGTGAGGTGGGACAAGTGCATTTTGATGGCTTTGTGTGTCTGTCCCTCCTCTCCCCATACGAGGCAGTTCCTTGCCCCCATGTCTCTGCTGGGAGGTTCTGCCTTACAGACACCATGCTGCTGGGGTGGCCTGGGGGCTGTAGTGCCCCCTGCCCTGTGCCCACCTGTGGCTCCCTTGCAGACATCCAGGATGACCAGGTGGTGGAAGCTGTTTCCAGGGATAAGAAACGAGAGCTGCCCCTGGAGCAGGTCCTTGTCCTGACAGAGGAGACCTTCCACTCTTCCCTCTCAGAGGCTGCCCGGACAGTGGTGCTGTTCTATGCCAGTTGTGAGTATGAAACGTGGCCTGGCTGTCCCTTCCCTAACCTTGGGATGCTCCTTGGGCTTTCCAGGGAGAAGAAGTTTTTCCTGGAGACCAGTTTAAACCATAAGTATGTGCCTTGTCCTTCCCCATGGGTCTCTCACCCCTGTTTGCAATGAGATTAAATCAGTTCTTCTCACTGACTGATAATGTGTGATAATGTCCTCCAGGACAGGAGGAATCCATGTTCATAGGGGTTTCACCTTCATTTTATAGGGAAAAATTATAGGACAGGAGGGGAAATTGTGGTAATGTGGGCTCATGGGATGGCTTAGACAAGCTGGAATGTGAAAAAACCAGAAACCCAGAAGCATACAGTCCAATTTTCCTTATTTATTTCAAATCTTTCATAGCTTGAAGCACCTCAGGATGCAGAGACTCAAAATGTGACATTGTCAGAGGGCAGGGTGGGGCTGTGTGTCCCCTACCTGTCCCCTAGGGTGTGTTTCCCCTCTCCTGTGTTTCAGGGGAGGTTGTGTCCCTGGCCGTCCTGCGCTCCTACTCCGAGGTGGCCGATCACCTGAAAGGTAAAGGGATTTCCACTGTTCCTCCTCCTGCCAGTAGGAACCCAGGGGCTGGGAGGATGTTGATGGCACTTCACCTGGAACACACTCATTTTCCTCCCCTCAAATTCTCAAGGAATTGCTACTTAGAAAAAGTTCTTTGTTTCTATTTTAGGGATCTCAGCAGAGTCTCTTCTCCCAGGTAGAAAGGGATGGGATGAGGTGAAATGGCCTCAAGTCGTGCCAGGGGAGATTTAGGCTGGATATCAGGGGAAATTTCTTCAGTGAAAGGATTGTCCAGCCCTGGTACAGCTGCCCAGGGCAGTGGTGGAGTCCCCATCCCTGCAGGAATTTAAAAGCCATGAGGATGTGGCACTTGGGGACGTGGGTCAGTGGTGGCCTTGGCAGTCCTGGGGGAATGGTTGGACTTGATGATCTTGGAGGGCTTTTCCAACCTTAATGAGTCCATGATTCCAGATACCCCATCCCAGGAAGCATTCAAGACCAGGTTGGATGGGGCTCTGAGCAACCTGGGTTAGTGAAAGGTGCCCCTTCCCATGGCAGGGCTGGAACAAGGTGGTCTTTAATGCCCCTTCCAGTCCAAGCCACTCTGTGATCCTGTTATGGGATGTTGGTGGGCACAGTGACTGCATGAGGAAGAGTTTGAGAAGGGTCAGGACAGAGCACCTGTGGCAGTGGGTGACAGAGGGTGGACTTTGGATCAAAGAGGAGCAAACAGCAGGAACTGTGGCCTGTAACAATGAAACAAGGTCCTGTTTGTGCCCCTCAGGGCTCGGTCTGCACAGGCCAAGGAGATGTACCACACACTGCCCAGCTGGCTGGCACATCAGCTCTCCTGTCCTTGGAATGACTTGATCTGGAAAGGAGCTGTAATTAGCCCTGGCTCTGGAGGAAAGCAGGACAGACAGGTGTGGGCAAGCCCAGATCCAGTGGGCAGGATGGTGGCAGAGGGAGAATTTACACTGCTGGTGCCTCCAGGGCCTGGAGACTGGTTTAATTACATGGGAATCTCACAGGTGGCCACAGAACTCCATAAATAACACGTGATGGTGAAGATTCAGCAGCACTTAATGGGGGAGTTTGGGAATAAAGGCAGGGGGGAGTGATCCTTCAAGAGGGTCTGAGGAGTTTCCTAAGCAGTGTAAGCACCAGTTCAGCTTCATTCAGGTCCTCAAGCCCATCCCACTCTGGTTTGTGGCGAGAGGTGGGCTCTTACATGAGGTAAATCTCTTGCAGGAGTGCCTCTTTGTCCCCTTGGCTGCAAGGGACACTGAGGTGGCTTCATTCCCAACTCACTGCAGCACAGCAGGGAAGTTGCATGGCTCCAGATGGGAGCTGTTCCAGCACCTCTGGAGCTGCTTGGTGCCTTCTGCTTGTTTTCCTTCTCCATTAAGGCTTATTTTTCCTGGTGATAGCACTTCCCCTGGCACTTGGCACTGTGTCCTGCAGAGTGCCAGCAGGATTCAGCAGTGGGGACATGTGGAGTCTGCAGAGGACACAGCCAGTGTTCTGGGAAGCAGATGCAGTGGGAGTTGCTTACAAGAAACCCCCCTGGGAATGCTGGGGACAGCGTTGTGGTTTGGATGAAGGCGGTTCTGCATCCACAGTTTGCATGAAGGGAAAGTCACTAGAAGCTTTGATCTGGACTGAAATCCCAGGAATAAACAGGAAGGGTCAGCAGGGGTGGCTGTTGTTGTCAGAAATACTATGGTTGTTGATGGTTTGGGGTTTCTTTTGGACTCCCCAGCAGCCAGACTAGCTCGAGGAACAACTCAGAGGGTCCGTGGATAAAGCCCAGCCTCTCCTTGAGCCAGTGGCCGAACCTGGGCAGTTCTGCCCAGCCAGGATTTCACCATTTTGGGTTTTTGAGTCACTTGATAACAATCTCAGCCACACACAGATTCTTAACAGAGACTGTGAACTGGTTGGGGTCAGGGCCTTTCCTCTGTGATCAGTGAGGTCCCACCAAACACTCCCAGGCCAGATGTGACCTATGGAATGACTCCAGTTTGCTTTCTCTGCCACAACCTCGGAGCAGATGGAGCACGGCTGTGTTAGTGGATCTGGAGATCCTTTGTCTCTGCTGCTGTGGGAGCCTCAGGGAACTGGGAGGAGCAACTCCCAGAAGAGCTGGAAGACCTCAAAAAGATGGTGGTCCCTGGGATCTCAGTGATGGCTGGGATGCAAGGACAGAAGTCTGGATCAGGGAGAAGACCCGGAGCTATGCAGGACTGGAATAAAACACAGGGTATGGCTTGGGGCAGTCTCTGAGCTCCATAGAAGTGCTGGTATTCCTGCCTGCACTCCGGGGTGGAGCTTTCTTCCCAAGGGCTGGGAAGCCACCAGCAGCTGTCTAAGGCATGAATCACCCGAGCTTGAGGCACGTTTGGAGTTGCAGGACCAGGTCCTGCCTTTGATGCCAATTCTTTGTGCAAAGTGTCACTGAAAACGGGCCATATGGGATCAAGCAGGAGGGAATGGAGGAGGTTGGAGACTGGAATGACCCCATGAATCATCTCATAACAGATGTTCAGCAGATCATCACAAAGGGAAGTTTACAGCCCCAAAGTGTTCTCCCTTTTTATGAGAGATCCAGTTTGGTTGAGCTGAGCATATTTTCTGTTCTTGAAGCAAGAACAGGCCATTGGCTCCTGCAGCTCTGGTTTGCACTGGCAAGATGGGAATTTTTGGAAGCAGGACCCCTGAGCCAAGAGGATGTGAAGGTGAGACAGTGCTGAGCATTTCTTAGATGTATCATTGGCCTTTTTTTTTGCAACAAGGAGAGGAAACCAATACCTGAGAAGAATACCTAAGAAGAGGAATATGTTGTCATGAAAAATCATCCTCTTCCCTCCTCTGTGCTTGTGGGGTCTTCTTGACAATGACTTCCAAAGACAAGGGGGGAAGTTGTAGCTCAAAGGCATGAAAATCACCTGCATGATTTAGCAATGTATGTCCATGGAGCCTAAATCTGAAGTGAGGATTTAGGAGACCATGGTGTGGTGTTGTCTGGGGAGCTGGTTCTGTCCATTCCATATTGGATTGCTCCTCTTGAAGTGCAGCACTTCATACATAACTTCTCTTTTGTGTTGTAGCCTTTGGACCAGCTCTTCAGGGGAGCTGCTTTTTAGTACAACCATGGAATTCTTAAGGTTGAAAAAGCCCTCTACACTCATGGAGTCCAACCATTCCCCCAGCACTGCCAAAGCCACCACTAACCCATGTCCCCAAGTGCCACATCCACATGGCTTTTAAATCCCTCAGTGGATGGGGACTCCACCACCATGCTGGGCAGCTGTGCCAGGGCTGGACAACCCTTTTGAGGAAGAAATTTTCCTTAATATCCAATCTAAACTTTGCCTGGTGCAACCTGGGGATGTTTCCTCTCCTCCTGTCCCTGTTCCCTGGGAGCAGAGCCTGACCCCCCCCATCTCCCCCTCCTGTCAGGGAGTTGCAGAGCCAGAAGGTCCCCCCTGAGTCTCCTTTTCTCCAGGCTGAGCTCCCCCAGCTCCCTCAGCTGCTCCTCTGCTCCAAACCCTTCCCCACATCCATTTCCCTTCCCTGGACACACTCGAGCACCATGCCAGTCCTGCCTTCCAGAGGATGAGAAATTTAAGGGAATTCTTGTTTTCTCTCATTCCTTATAACATTCATGATTTATCTTGTCCTGGTTTTCTAAGACCCCTAGGATAGAGGTTCTCTGTTGGGATGGAATTGTGATCATCCTGTACAAGCTGCTCCTCAGGCCACATGGGGCTTCTTTGGAGCACCTGGTAGAGAATTCCCTGAGGTGGTATCCAAATATTAAAACTCCTATTTGAGGGACCTCTGAGCAGACTCACAACTCAATTTTAACAAGCCCTCAAATCATATTTCTATGGCATTATTTTCCAGAGTTGGGCAAGACACAAGATGATGTGGTAAGAGATGATGAGAACCATCTCTGCTGGGTCAGAGGTGTGAAATAAATCCAGGGTCAAGCTCTTAATTTGAGAGGTTTTTTCAGAGTCTGGGGAATGACACAAACCATTGCTGCTCTCGTGGAGTGTTTTGACAACTCCTGCCTGTCTGAATGGATTTGCAGCCCCTTTTGCCCTGTTTTTCTGTACGAGTTTGACACAAGGCAGAGCAGCAGCAAACTCCTCGTGTGAGCTGCAACACAGAACCTGAGATGAGGGTTGCCAGAATGGTCCAGTGGGATGCCAAGGACATAGGGGAAGGGGATGGGAACTCGTGCTGAGGTCACCTCTGCCTGTCTGTGGAGATGCCTTAACCATCCTTCTTTGCCTGAAATACTCATGGAATCCCAGAATGGTTTGGGTTGGAAGGGACATTAAAAACCATCCAGTCCACCCCCTGCCATGGGCAGGGACACCTTCCATCAGCCCAGGTTGCTCCAAGCACCCTCCAGCCTTGCCTTGGACATTCCCAGGGATGGGCAGTCCCTCTCTGGGCAACAAGAGGTTGTGCAATGCTCAGCTGTGTTTGGTTCTCAGTAGCTTGTGTTAATATTTGGTCAAACCTCCCCACCTGGGAATGGGTTGTTGCCTGTCCTTGTTCTCACTGTCCCCTCCAGAGCAGACTTTACATATTGCAAGATTTTATTGTTTTTTTCTTCCTGGCAATTTCCAGTCAAAACTTCTTTGGGTTTTTCCTCACCAGACGTGTTCCAAACCTCTCCAGATTCTCATTTGCTTAAGCCTTTCCAAAAAAGATGTTTCCCAGCCTGACTTGCTGGGCTCTGCAGAGGTCTCACCAGGACAGAACTCCATTTTCCTTCCAAGTCTTGCAGATGCTGTTGGGAGTTCATGCCTTTTCTGCAGCACTGTTGCCATCTGGGCATCCTGCTTCTCCTCATGGAATGCTGCTGTTCTTACAATTTGCCCTTCAAGTTGCTTTTTGCCCCTCTGGGCTTGGGATCATTTGAAGATTGGATGTTTTACTCCATCAGCCAGGCCTTTGATGAAAACAGTGATCAGGACCAAACCCAGGACAGGGAAGGAGGGAAGAAAGAGTGGCTGGTTTGATCTGTTCTCTTGAGAAATCCTCATCACCTGCCCCAGCCCTGGTTTCTGAAGGACACTGGTCTGCACCCATGTGTGTACTTGTCTCTAGGTTTCACCCCATCTTTTCATCTTTGAATCGCGTTCAAAGAAATTTAGGGGAGGAATGAATGAAGATTTCTGAGATACAGAATTCCTGCAGTGGGAAGACACAACTTCATGGAGCCCAGCTGTCCTTGGTCAGGCCTGTGAGTCAGTGGGAGGCAGCTCAAGGGAGGCTGGAAGCCAAGGAGGGTAGGGAGTGAACCTGGTGAAGGTCCACCAGGTCCACCTGGTTGGGTTAGGTCAGGCTTAGCTGTGGAACAGCAGCAGTGTGTGCTGGTCTTTGCCCAGCCTGAAGATGGAAGACAGGCTGAGGAGATCCCTGGAAGTGTCCAAGGGCAGATTGGAGGGGGTTTGGAGCAAACTGGGACAGTGGAAGGTGTCCCTGTTGCAGGGCCTGGGAATGAGTTGAGTTTTAAGGTCCCTTCCAACCCAAACCACTCTGTGACTCCATGATTCTGGGATGAAGGACATGCTGGAGTTGCAGAAGTCTTGGGCTCATGGAGAGCAGACAAGGAAGAACCAACCTTCCTTCATTCCACTGCTCACCAATCCCTTGAGATTGTCACTTTGGTGAGACCCATAAAAAGCTTTTTCAGGAGTTTTCCCAGGATCCACAGTTATTCCCAAGTGCTCTTCCCTCTCCCTTATTTGTGAGACCCCTTTCTTAAGACCATCCAGGTGTCTGGTAGTGGCTTGGAGATGAGCAGCTGGCATGAGCTGGAAGGGACCCACAAGGATCATCACATCCAACTCCTGGCCCTGCCCAGGGTGACCCCAAGAACCCCCACCATGTGTCTGAGAGCACAGGATGTGGGAATGTCACCAGACTGTGGTGGTGTTTCTGTCTTTCTTCATCCCCTTTGACTGCTCTGTGTGTGTTTGGCTTCGTGCTTGAGGCAGAACAGACATTTTTCCACCCTGAGCACCTCAGTAAGTGGCAAAGCCTTGACTTCATTGTCCTCCTCCGTGCCAAGCTTTATCTTCTCTCTTTCCTGTAAGTGAGAGCCTGCATTGCTTCTTTTGGCCTTATTCCCAAGGTATTTCCAGTACCTCTCCCTCCTGTCTTTTGTGCTCCTGGACAGTTGCCTCAGGATTTTGTGGTGTCACTTGGAGTTACCAACCAGATGGGAATGTCTCTGGGAATTTCTTTCTGCCAAGTACAACCATCACTCCCCTGAGTTTATTCTCTCCATGGTCTGTTGGTTGGATCAATCCACACCTGATGGGATGTTTGATACATTCACAGCCTGCACATAGTTACTGCTGTGCCCAAAAAGTGTAAGGCATATCCACAAATGATTTCAAGAGGGAGATGAGCTGTACTTGAAGGGATTGTCTATTCAAGGCTGGATTTTGAGATTCTGGGAGCACTAATACAAATAAATACAAAAATATCCAAACAGGCTAATAAACTCCTCTATTTTCCATGCAATTTATGATTATTTTTAGGTTTTCATGTTATTCATGAGTATTTATTTTCCACTCTAGGAACTCCTGGGGTTTTGCTCTCCCGAGTGAACTGCTGGGACTGGCCTGGAATTTGCACCCAGGAGAATGTCACCCAGTTTCCTACAATCAAGATTTACCAGAAGGGAGAGCAGTCATTGACATATGATGGCATGTGGGGATCTGAAGAGCTGACCAGCTTCATCATCCTGTAAGTGAGGAGTCCCCACATGGTGACATCTGCCAGATCCAGGTCTGGATACATCATGACCTATGTAAAGGGAAATCCTTCTTGGAAAAACAATGCCAGGTCTGATTGTAGACCTGGTTTGGAAATTAGTTGAATAACTCTTTGTGCTTTTCAGTCTCAGGGAACATCTGCACTTGGACTTTCTGTTGTCACTGTCCCTTTTTTTTCTGGAATTCCTTCTCTGTTATTTTTAATGGGGATCCCAAGGATCTCAGAGCACCCAGAGTGGCTCAGGGCTGTTCTCTCTTCCCCATAACCAGCTCCAGTGCCTTTCTGTGTCTAGACTTTGTCCTTTGTCCCTTCCCAGATGATAATTTCTGTCTCTAATGAGGTATGACAGTTGTCACATTGGGTTGGGGCCCTGTTGGATTGAGGTTGCCCTTTTGTCTCTTCATCCCAAAAGACCCAGGTTGTTCCTCTGCCTCTCCACAGGAGTCGGGTTTCCTGCCCACTGGAACTGGCCACGATGGAGGAAGCAGAAGGATATTTAAGAGGAGAGTTTCCATCTGAGCTGTCATCCCATCACCACCCTTCCCTTCTGGGAGTGTTTAGCAGAGCCACAAGTGAAGGTTAGTGTGGTGTTTGTGGGTTAGGCACTCTTCAGCTTCATTCCTGCTGGGAGAGGGATGTTTCCAGGTGCTTGGAAGTTCACAACACAGCCTGCCTGGCACTGCCCTGTTTAGTTTTACAAGGAGAGGATTGCAGGTGATTCCAGATGTGGCACCTAAGGTCCATACCTGGCTCAGAGGACATTGCTGAGTGTGGGAGCAGTAACTCACCAACAGTTTGTCCCTGTTGTACCTCCTGCCCCTCACCCTGAAGAGTTTGGCTCTGTCCCCTTTGTGTGTCCCTTCAACATAGTTGTAGGCTGGCACTGAATTCCCTCTTAGCCTCTGACTTAGTCCAGGTCCATCAGCCTCTTCCTGTAGTCCATGCACAACATGTCACAGCATATTCTTCCTTAAAGAAAGGCCTTTCCACTCTTGGATTGATAGTTATCTTGCTGACTCCTGAAAATGTGGTAGTCCCAGTTCTTTAGCACACAACCCAAAACCTTTATTTTTAAAAAAAAAACCAAAACAGCAATCAGGTAAACTACAGATTTCCTGCCTCAAAAGGAATGAATTGGGAATAACTCAGTGAAATCCACTGGTGAATTTTGGAATAGGTGGACATAGAAGTGCAAAGCAGAGCTGCTGGAAGGAGAGTCCTGAGCTTGTTTGGGTTTGTCTCACTCCGTAGTCTCGGTCAGCACAGTCCTGGGCAGTGGCTGAAACTTGGAACAGTCACACTCTCCCTGCCCTGCCTGCTCTGAGTCACTGGGATGTGCTCCAGGACCATCCCTTCCATGCCACAGCTGTGGTCCAGCATCTACTGGGTTTCCACAGCCCTTCAGAAAAGTGAGGAAATGGATCTGAGAGCTGTGGTGCTTTTTCCTGTGACAGCCATATATGATACCAAGGGAGAGGGAATAAAGTCAGTGTGGAAAGAGAACACCTTGTCATGGTTCAGGCAAATCACAGAATCATGGAATGGTTTAGGGTTGGAAAGAACCTTATAGATCATCTCATCCCACCCCCTGCCATGGGCAGGGACACCTTCCACTAGCCCAGGTTGCTCCAAGCCCTGTCCAACCTGGCCTTGGACACTTCCAGGGATGGGGCAGTCACAGTTTCTCTGGGTAACCTGTGCCAGGGCCTCACAGTGTAGAGCTGGGACCTTCCCACCCCATGGTCTCCCAGCTCCCCTGGGAATTACTGCCTTGGAAAAAGGAGAACTTTCTGATCTTGCTTAAGATCAAACTTTCAGACTATTTTTATTTTAAAGCTCTGCTGTGCCTCTAAACTTTGGTTTAATGCAAACCAAGCTACTTTCTCACATGAGGGGCTCCAGAGGGAATTTACTGTGCTCAAAGGTAAGAACCAAAGAGAGTGTCTGGAAGCAATTGGAAACCACCTGGGCTGTGCTCACCAAGCCAGCTGCCAGCTAATTCCCTGTTTTCTTTGGAGCATCTAATGTGGTAAATACAGCAAAAAATCTGAACCCAAAGAGTTTTAGCCCAGCCCAGAGAAGCTGTGGCTGCCCCTGGATCCCTGGAAGTGTCCAAGGCCTGGTTGGACGGGGCTTGGAGCAACCTGGGCTAGTGGAGGGTGTCCCTGCCATGGCTGGGCACTGGATTATCTTTCAGGTCCCTTCCAACTTAAACCATACTGGGATTCTCTATAGAAGTTGTTCATTTCCTTCTGTGCAAACAAGAGCCTTGGGGGTTTCCAGGCAGCTCTTTGTCTGTTCCCTCAGGGCACATCCATCTACAGTCTGGAACAGCATCTGCAGTCTGGAGTAACTCAGCCACAGGTGCCAGAGGAGATGAAATTCATGATGTCTTCTCCTCCCACAACCTGAGGGTGCTGGAGCCTCCTGCAGAATGGCCTGAGGGAGCAGAGAGCTGGAGCCAGCTACTCTGGCACCAAACCAGGCTGGAGTCAGGAAAACCACATTGCTCCTCTTGTCAATCTGCAGGCTTATCTGGAATTTCCAGTCATTTTCTCATGGCAAGAATTCCTGCTCTAACCTGAACCAGCGATGCACCAGGTCATTGCCATTTCTAGTTAACTGAGGCAGCCCAGCAGAAGTGTCCAACTAAATAAATCCCTGGATTTTTTCCAACCCTTAACACGAGGACTATGTTAAGAAGAAGCCCTTTGGTGGGTCTGAGCTAAAAGAGACTTGTGGGAAAATTCATAATTAATATTTATTAGGAAGAGGTGAATGGTATTACGAGGGCAATGAACGAGCGTTTTCCTGGAAACTTGGAGAACTTTGAGGGGAGCAGTTTGTTTTCTGTGCAGAAACTGGAAGATCTTTGGAAGTGAGACTCTGTCCTAAACCCTATGGCAAATATTTAAAAATGAAGCTGTGTTCTGCACTGTTCTGGTGCCTCACAGGGCTTGGCAGCATCAGAGGAAGCCGAGTGATGAAGGCACGAGAGATGCTACAGGTGCTGCTGGAGGGCATGGTCAGGAGATTCCTTCTTCCAGAGGGATGAGGGTGATACTCAGCTCTCACCTCCCAAAACTCTGCAGGGATTTCAGCCCCTTCCTCCTCTGGCAGCTCTATTCCTTCTTGTTCCCAAATCAGTGAGGTTGTCCTCCTGCAATTCACAGCAGTGTCGTGGAAGACAGCTGGGATTCCAGCTGGAGGATTGTGCTGCAGTGCCTGATGTGACCCCACAAGGAATTTAAACAGTGCTCTCAGGAGGACTGATTTCCTAGGAAGTGTTTGAATAGATGCTTTAGAAGTGCATCTTCTGTATGAATCTGGGGGGTTTCTGACGTGGAGCTGAGAGACTGTCATTGTGAGCTGTGGAGAAATACAGGCTGGTGTGTGGCTGTGGGTCTGGCACAGCCCCTAAAATATGGGACAATTTGGAAGTGTGAGAGGGAGGGAGGATCTCACCAAGAGTGACCCTGATGAAAGGTGTAAGCCTGGGCTCTGCTGAAGGTTGTCCTGGCTTAGGAGAGAATTCCTGGAACCAGAGCTGCTCCAGGCACTTCAACACGAGCTCAAGTGAGGGTTTAAAGCCTGTAGACCTGCTCCTTGGAGGAACTTGGGATGTGGACTTTTCCTTCATCACCAGTGAAATCAAGTAGTCAAAGACCAAAAGATCTGAAAACCAACATCACGCCTATCCAGGAGTGATTTCTCTTTACCACAAGACGAACCAGCCAACCTCTGTCACCAGTTTTGTTGTGTGTGGGTTGTTTCCCACAAAAGACCTGTTGGAGCGAGTCCAGAGGCCATGGAGATGCCCCAAGGGCTGGAGCATCTGTGCTTTGGAGACAGACTGGGAGAGCTGGGGGTGCTCACCTGGAGAAGAGAAGGCTCCAGGGAGAGCTGAGAACCCTTTGCAGTGCCTAAAGGTGCTCCAGGAGAGCTGGAGAGGGACCTGGGACAAGGGATGGAGGGACAAGACATGGGGAATGGCTTCCTAGTGCCAGAGGGTAGGACTGGATGGGATATTGGGAAGGGATTGGTGGCTGGGAGGGTGGGCAGGCCCTGGCACAGGGTGCCCAGAGAAGCTGTGGCTGCCCCTGGATCCCTGGGAGTGTCCAAGGCCAGGTTGGACAGGGCTTGGAGCACCCTGGTCTAGTGGAAGGTGTCCCTGTCCATGGCAGGGGAGTTGGAATGAGATGGGCTTTAAGGTCCCTTCAAACCCAAACCATTCCATGATTCTGTGATAATGACTGAACCCTCAATAAGCCACTCCTTGAGGACCTGTACTTCCATTTGAAATGGAAAATAGTGTAAATGACAGGTTATGGTCCCTGTGGGGAACAATGGAAAATACAGTTTTGAGTGTAGCTGGAAAAGGGGAGTCAAAGAGCCCAAAAGTGACCAGTTGTGAGGCAGCCCCATCTACTGAGGTGAGTCACCCGTCCCAGGAGCTTGGGCTGGCCAGTGCTGTGGCAGTGAATGTTCTGAGGAGCACAACTGGTATCTGACTGATCTTCTTGAAGTTATAAAGCAACATATATCATATATCTGAGACACAACCTTATTTCTTTGCAAAACTCTGACTTCTCCAAAGAGGGAGATTTCTCGCTCTCTGAAAGTCGGAAGAGCCTTTTTTGTTGCTTTCAGTTGCTCAATCCAAAGGAGGAGGAGTGGTGGTGGTGGTGGTGTTGAAATGCGCCCTGTTCTCACCCCACCTTTGGCAGCAGCTGGTTGGATCTCTGATCTCTGACTGCATTTCACAAGCTCACACATGGTGCTTTGCATGTTCCCACAGAGCTTGGCTTTCCTGTGGATCCAAGTGCCAAAACGGCCAGGTTGGACAGGGCTTGGAGTCACCTGGTCAGGTGGAAGGTGTTCCTGCCCATGGCAGGGGGTGGAACAAGATGATCTTTAAGGTCCCTTCCAACCTAAATCCCAACCCAATCCCACGCTGTGATTCTATGAAATCTGAGGCTGTTTTATGTAAGGGAATAAACCAGTTCTGGAGTCAGCTTCCTTTAGGGGATCTGCTCTGACGGATCAGAAGAGCCCCACCGTGGTCCTTCCCCAACCTGTCACAGTCTCTGTAACAAACCAAGGCACTTGGGGGAGAGGTTGGTTTATCCCTGGGCTCTTGACACTACTCCAGTAAAGTCAACATCCGTCATTTCCCAAAGGCCACTGGGATTTGCAAGATTTCTATTTAGGTTAGATTTATAATTGCTCCTGTTTCTAAGAACACTTATGGACTTTAAGTCCTTAAGGACATTTCCTTTTCCAGCAGTGCCACTGTCATGCAGGTCCTGGAAACTCAGTGCTGGTGACTGGAGAGCAAATGCTGCTCTCAGAATGGGAATTTGCCTCTGATCCTTGGTCTCTGCCAGCTCCTCCTCCCGTGGCCTGTGACCCTGAGCTGCAGCCATTTCTCACGAGCCTCTAATCCTGGTTTCATTCCCAACACTTTGCTGTGGGAGGGTGTTACATGTTCAGGCATCGATTGGTTTCCTGAAGGAACCTCAACACCTCTCTTTCTACTGTTTATTCTTGGATTTTTATCCTTTTTTTTTTCAGCCAGGAAAGCTTTTGAAGAGGCAGGAAACATCCTAAGTGGCCACGTAAAGATGGGGATGTATTTGGAAGATGATGCCTTGGCTTTGTAAGTTGCTTCTCATTTTCTTTGGGAACTATTCAAAATGATTTGCATTTAGTGAAAGGCAGTGCCTGGAGCAAGTGTCACTGGCCAGGCTGAGTGACTTAATCCTGTAGGGAGACTGGGGGATTGCTTGGGACTCATCCCAAGGGAATTGTCACCTTGCCTCTGTCACTGACTCTCAGCCTGTCCATGGCCAACTCACAGCCCTGTTCAGTCCTCCAGCCCTGCCAGTCCCCGTGGATCTGGTTGTGTTCCTCAGACAAAAAAGCTAAAAACAGGCAGGAAAAATTATACCATCAGTGTGTGAGGGAGAAAAAACAGTTCTGCTGTTCTCTTTCTATCAGGAAAAAGTGATGGATTGTCCCTGGCCATCCTCTTTGTGTGGTCTCTTCTCTTGCTCTGGTGGTTGCCCCAGTTGCCAAGAGCAGCCAGGAGAGAGGCTGTGGAGTAGGGATTGTGTCTGGGTGCTGGAAAAGGCTTTGGAAATCTGGAAATAAATGCTGTCTTGCCATGGAGCTGCCTTGCACCTTTGTTTTCATCCAGCTTCCCTGTTTGCAGCTGCTAGGGATGGGGAGGAACCTGCCTCTATCTTTTCATCCTCTCACCATGGATCTTTTTTTCCTGAAAAGTATTCCCCCACTTAATCCCTCCCCCTGGCAAGAGCAAGATGTTACCATCATTTCCACAGAGCTTTGGGAGGAAGAGTGCTGGAAAAATAAAACAACCTTCCCCCTGCACATATGGTGAAGGCAAATTCAAGGCTTACCTGGCCAGTGCCTGGGGGAATAAGGATCAGTTGCATCCCTAACTTTAAGCCACCTTGGAGCTAATGGGATCTGAGCACTTAACTGTGCCATTAAGATTCCAGCAAGGGGCAAAGTGCTTTGGATTAGAGTGTGAGAGATGCTTCAGTGCCTAAGGAATGCAGTGAGATCCAGGGGGAATCTTCAGCTTGCCCTGGCATCTCCTCTCCATGGGGAATTAGCTATCAAGGCAGAGTTAAAAACCCCAGAAGGTCCTTGGCCTGTTTTCCAGGTGTGGCCTTAACAGCCTGTAATGCACCAGGGAATTATTTTCATTAGTTTCCTACAGATGTGATGCATCCCTGAAGAGACACAGGAATTTCTGTGGTGTGCACGGAGAATCAAAATAAAAACACCTTGGGAATACATCTCCAGTAACCAAACCAGGCTCCATAGCTGCATCTTGGAAGTGAGGCAGTGCCAGGCTTGTCCAGTGTTAGGATAGGAGACCACTGGGAATGTCCCAAAATCATAACCCTCCAAGACTTTCCTTCCCTAAGGATCTCAGCCCAGCTGATAGAAGGAAAAAAACCAGAGGAGTGCAGGTTGGTCTTACAAGTCAGCAGTAGAAAAAGCCTGTGTTCTCTCAGCACTGACACATTAAAGAATACACCTCCCTGCTCCTGGCCCAGGAGTCTGCAGCCTGCTCCTGTTTAGCTGGAATATTTTAGTACAGTTTATACTGATACTCCTTCTGCCAAATTTGGAGCTTGGCCGTGATTTGTGGGTGAAGCTACTGTAGCTGAGCATCTTCTCAACTGTAAGTAGAAAGTAAACACTTACAGGAATTTCTTGTGCAAGACCCAGGCTCACTTCCCTTCTTAAGAAAGAGAAAAGCCATTCTCCTGCTCAAGGCTCAAGGGGAAAATATTTGTGCCTCCCAGGTCACGGAGTGCTTATTCCCCTCTTCCCAGAGAAAAAGGTCTACAGGACACACAGAGAATGTTGTTAGCAGAGCTGTTTGCTCAGCAGGCACCTGCTGCCTGGTCACCAAGGAAGGCAAAAAAGGCTTTGAGGAAGAAATGCTTTGAATGAGGGCGTTTTTTATTTCCACATCCACGTCTCAGGTTCCTGCCAAGTATTTGTTTGCAGATGATTTTGATTTAAATGCAAGGCTCGTGTTACCCTCTGACTGGCCCTGCTGTATAAATGGAAAGCTGTGTAAGCAACAATATAACCCCCCAGGACCAGGAAGATGGGAAGGGATTTCAGGATAGACTCTGGCTGGGGAATTTGGTGGGTTTTTGGCAGGATATAACAAATTTACTTATTGAATCATAGAAAAGAATGCCAGAATGGTTTGAGTTGGAAGGGAACTTAAAGATCATCTCATTCCACCCCCTGCCATGGGCAGGGACACCTTCCACTAGCCCAGGTTGCTCCAAACTCCATTCAACCTGGCCTTGGACATTTCCAGGGATCCAGGGGCAGCCACAGCTTCTCTGGGCAACCTGTGCCAGGGCCTCACCACCCTCCCAGCCCCTTATCAAAGGCTGCAGAACAAATTGATATATTTTAGACATTGGGAGCAAGAGTCCTCTCCACCTCTCAGCCATGACCAAGCCAGAGAATCTCTTTAAAATCTTACAAATTTTACAAAGTTCAAAATCCCTGAATTATATTTTTTTTTAGGGTTTCGCCACTCTTAATCAACAGTAAGCAATGTGAAAGCTTAGCTCCAGGCTGGATTTACAGAGGTAAATTAAAAAAGCTGTAATGGCATGGATAAATCCAAGTTATCTGCAGTTCCCTTTGCTTGCTTTGTCACTGATGACCCAGAGAAGTTCTTAACTCAAAGGGTGGGCAGGCCCTGGCACAGCTTGTCCAGAGAAACTGTATCTATGCAATCCCTGGAAGTGTCCAAGGCCAGGTTGGACAGGGCTTGGAGCAACCTGGGCTGGTGGAAGGTGTCCCTGCCCACAGCAGGGGATGGAATGAGATGGTCTTTAAGTTCCCTTCCAACCCAAACCATTCTGGGATTCTGTGATTCTATTCCTACTTCTCTTTGCTTTTCACAGTTAGGGTTGGGTGGTGCAAATACCCACTCAGGCCTTCACCCTGCCTCTCATCCAAGGCAAACAGAAGGTCCCACACTCCATCCAAGGGACACAACTCACACAAAATAAGCTCCAGGAGGTCTAATTTTTGGCTTAGTGAACAAGCCCAAAATTTTGGTGAAGTCCAACCCCACATTAGAGCAACATCCACAGGCTGGACCCACAGACTCTTGGGGGAGTAGCTCGTGCTTTGTTCCTCAGTGCTCTTCTGGTCAGAGAGTTCAAGGGTATTTAAAGAAAAGCTGAGAAAGTGAGAAAAGCAAAAATAGGAGAAGTCTGAGCAACGAAAGGGCAGGGAGGACACCAAGATTGGAGAGTAATTTTCTGGAAGTTTGAGGAACTTCAGCCCTGGAGGCTCCAGATGTCACTGCTCACAGAGGAAATCAGCAGTGGCCTCAGCAGTTTTTTGGGGGCATGTCTAGTTTATTTTTCAAAGGCTGATGGAAATTTTTCAAAACTTGTGACACCAGAATTCAGAGAATCCCAGAATGGTTTGGCTTGAAAGGAACTTAAATCTCATCTCGTTCCACCCCCTGCCATGAGCAGGGACACATTCCAACAGCCCAGGTGGCCCCAAGCCCCGTCCAACCTGGCCTTGGACACTTCCAGGGATGGAACTTCCCTGTCCCTGCTTGTCTCCAGGAGGAGAGTGCAGCACATTTGGTGCATGTCCAGTCCTCCAGGCAGTCCTTGTTCCCATCCCTCTCTTTCAGATCCCGTAAATACTCCGTGTCCCCCCCAGCTCTCCTCCTTGCCCGGAGCGGAGGTCGGAGCGTGGAAGGCATCGCTTTGTCCAAACAGAGCGTGCAGGACATGGTGCAGATGATCAGATATGAGCTGCTGGACATTTTTGTAAGTAAAAGAGAATAAAAGTGTCCTTTATCCCTGGTAATAGCGTGGAGCTCTGCAAAACAAACATGTCTGCTCATCGCTTCCATCGTGCTGAGTTTGTTTTTTAGATTTTATGGCTTGGATCAAGGAGTCTGGACAGGAATCTGCTGGTTGCTGTGTGGCCTCGGGGCAGGAGACCCTGCAGTTGATGGAATGGCCTCATAGTCAATGACCTGCTGCTGTGGTGGCTTGGCCTCTTGCAGGCTCTGCTCCCAGCCTTTTCCACATGAGTTTGGGAGACTGGTTGTAGCCATAACGTGGAGCTGGGATGAGCTGGCCTTGCTTCTCCCTCCTCTGCTTGCACTCCCCATGTCCCAGCTGCTCCTACAGTGCAATGGGCAGGACTGGGTGTATTCATCCCCAACATGCACCAAAATCCCAGCAGCCACTTGTTTTCCAGCCTTTGGACACTCCAGCCTTGCTTAACCCCCTCCTGTAAGGACAAAAAGTCTTAATTTTCTCCTGTTTTCTCCTCCCCATAAACCCCAACTTCTTGTTTTGATGTCTTGCAGCCCGAAATCACCGTGCAGAATCTGCCCCAGTACTTGCAGCTCACAAAGCCCTTCCTCGTCCTGTTCAGTGATGGTGACATCAGCCAAATGGAAAGCAAGGAAATGTTGAAGCTGGCAAAAGGAAGCCCCCAGCAGGCATTTGTGGCTTGTTGGTTGAACCTGTGAGTGTGTGAAAACCTCTTTCCTGCTCACTCTGAGCCTTTCTAGGGTGAGGAAAAAACCTGAGGCTTCAGTTCCTGAAAACACAGGCTGGTAATTTGATTATTGGGTCTGAAATCATCATGAGCTCGGAGGTCAAGCCATTTGGCAATGAGTCAGTTGGTGTTCTGGGCAGCTGCAAAATTACCTGACAAAGTGAAATTAGTAAATGTTTAATTGATTGGAGAAGTAATTTTGGATAGAGGAAAATGTTCTCAAAGATATTGTCTAGTAGCCTGACCCTGGGTCTGGTGTTTTTTGTAGTTTTGTTGCATGTGGGAGTTAAAAAAAAATGAAATTTGCCCTCCTGGAGTGTCTTATGGTGATTTTCCACGAGCAGTTACAGGGAATGGCTGGTCATTGACTGGGAGGAGAGAGTTCAGCCAGAAGAAGCCACATAAAGCAAACTTAAAAAGCATTCAGGAAACAATGAATCCAAGAGCTAAGAAATAAAAAGTTGTAGGAAAGGGGATTTTTTTTAAATCCTCCCCTTTCTAGTTGCATTTTTACTTTTTAGGCTCTGTTTGTTTTGCCCAAGCCCAGAGACACCTCAGTGGCTTAATCATAACGTGCTTTGAAGTCTGGGCAGCGCCGTCCAGCGTGGGCTGGGTTGAGCTAAGGGAGAATGCACATGTTTTCAGAGAGAAACACATTTGTTTGCCAGTAAAGCACAAGAGATGAGTGCCCTGGAACTTCCCCACCTACACATCAGCCTTTGCTCTCCCTCCCTGAGAAACAAAAAGCTGTCCTGGGTCACAGCAAAAGGGCACGGCCACAAAACAGGGTAGAATCATGGAATGGTTTGGATTGGATTGGATTGGATTGGATTGGGAGGGACCTCAAAGACTGTCTCATTCCACCCCCTGCCATGGGCAGGGACACCTTCCACCAGCCCAGGGTGCTCCAAGCCCTGTCCAACCTGGCCTTGAACACTTCCAGGGATGGTGCTTCTACATTCCCACAGACAAAACTCGGCTTGGTTGGGTGTGATCTAAGGGAGTTGATGATTGTTTGGCTCTCAGTCCCGCTGTGCTGCCCAACCTGAATCTCCTGTTCCCAACAGGAAGAAGACTCCAGTGGGATACGGGATCCTGAGGACGTACTTTGCCACAGTGCCTTCACTGCCTGTTCTCATCTGGGTGAACCTTCATGTGGGGGGCCAGGTGTTCAAGTTCCCACCAGAACAGTCCATCACTGAAGTGAACATCTTGTCTTGGCTGGAGAAGCTCCAAGGAGGACTGGAGATTCCCAGCAGTAAGTGGACACAGGTTTTTAACATTCCCAAGCACACGCTGTGAGCTCCAGTCTGTTTATGAGAAGACACTACATGCAATAAATTGTCTGCCCTGGAATTTAATGATGGAAAAACTAGCTCTGCTTGTTAGAGCTGGAGAAGTACAAACAGTCCAGCCTGGAGACAATGCCCACACTCACAAGTTTGCTCTGGGACTGTTTAATGTTCGGAGCCAAACGTGGGTAGTTGGGAACTGGCATCTCTTCCCAGTGATAATTCCCAAACCTGGCTGTGCTCTCCTGTTGCTCCAAACAGACCTCAAACAGAGCTTGCTGATAAAACATCTCCCAGCTCCCAGTTGTCTGTGTAAGAAATGGCTGCTCTTCAGGCACCTTCCAGCATTTGTTTTTGGATAGGAAAGGCTAAGGAAGCTGGTGTTTTGCTGTGGTCTTTGGGACACAAAGGGTTGGCGTGAGCTGTGAAGCTTTTCACTGCATCCCTCCTGCCTTGAGCAACCTACTGAGGCTTTGGAGGAAGGCAGCATGGATATGCCTTCCTTGAGAAAGCTGGAGAGGGACAGAGAAAGGGGGAATGGCTTCCCACTGCCAGAGAGCAGGGTTAGATGGGATATTGGGAAGAAATTCTTCAATGGGAGGGTGGGCAGGCCCTGGCACAGGTTGCCCAAAGAAGCTGTGTCTGCCCCTGGATCCCTGGAAGTGTCTAAGGCCAGGTTGGATGGGACTTTGAGCAACCTGGGCTAGTGGAAGGTGTCCCTGCCAATGGCAGGGGGTGGGATGGGATGATCCTTAATGTCCCTCCCAGCCCAAACCGTCCTGGAATTCTACTATTCTATGATCTTTAAGAAAAGTTTTTTAATTTTGTATTTTCTGGAACGGCAAAAAAAGGCCATAATTCCTTTGAAAGGGAAATATTCATGGAGGGTGGGGCTTAACTCTCAACTTACCAACATGGTACTGTATTTGCTTCTCAGGTACCTTGTCTGAGGAGGACTGGAAACCACCACTCCCAGCTTATGACTTCCTTCAGATGATGGACACAGCCATGCCTGAGCTCCCCCTCCACAATTCCCACCACCCTGGGGACATGCCAGCACAGCATCCCCCCAAAATCCCAGGAGGGGACACTGCCATGAGGGAAGAGCCATCCCAGCAGACCATGGCAGAGAAAGTGGGGTCCCCTGGCAGGGACCTGCGTGGCACAGCCCCCAGGCTGGCAGCCAGGGAGAAGCAGGGCAAGAGACACAGCGAGCTCTGAGAGGGAAATGTGGCACTGCCCAGGAAAACCTCCCACTTTCCCAGCCCTTCCTGGGCCTTCACACCGAGGAGAGCAGTTTTTTGAGCTGTAAATGAATGGTGAAGGGGTAAAACAGCTCCCAGCTACAGTGTGCTTGTTGTTTCCAACACCAGGGACGTGTCTGTACATCCCACATGTTGTTCCCTGGCTGCTGTTGGGAGCTCCCAGAACTACTCTGGGAAAGACAAGTCAGCATAGCCCTGCTCTGCAGTGTCCCTATGTCTCACACAGTCACTTCAGGAAGAGGTGAGTGAGTCCAAGATGGAAAGCCCATTTCCTACCCAGTTGCAGTAGGAATTCTACTAATATGTATCAGCAAGTCCTGCAATTCCATCTGCACTGGAACCATGTGGAGCCAGGATGGCCAGCATTCCACCCACTCCTGGGCTGCTCCAACCAGCACCTGGTTCTGCTCACACCTGACTTGTGACCTGAATTCATGAGCGTGTTCATCCTTGAGGGTAAGAGAAAGTTCTGGTTGAAGCAGATTTATTGCAGAGGCCAGAGCTCAGCTCACACAACAGCCCTGAATAGCTGAGACAAAACTCTGCCAGCAAGTCCCGAGGGTGGGCAGGTTGGGAGATGGCTTTCCTCACTGCTGGCATTTTCTTGGGCACAAGCCCAGAAGGTTATTTGCAGCCTGGATTTTTTGTTGCTCTTGGTGACAGCGGCAAGGTTGGTGCTTCCTGAGCTGGGAATGGTGCTGGGAGTGAGGTCTGGAGAGCCCAGTGCTGTGGAAACAAGGAGAGGGAGATGAAGGGCAAGGCTGGACCCTCCCAAGATGGGATGGAGCTGCTTCCCATCCACAACTAGGTGAAGAGATGCAAAACCTGGGGAAGTGGCTTTCCAGTGTCTCCCCATCTCCTGAGGACAACAAATGGCAGGGGGTTGGAACTGGATCATCTTTAAGGACATTTCCAATGCAAACCCTTCTGGGATTTCATGATCATCCCACCTCCTTCAATAAGCATCTCCCTTCTGCAGCACTACTGAGAGGTACCGAGAGGGTCAGACCTCCCTCCTACTCTTAAGGGTTCTGAAGTTCCTGGGAAGGGGAAAATCAATGGTAAGGAACTGCTGAGAGTGTTGTAAACTGTATTTCTCATCCTGCAAAACAGCCCACATGGTTGGGAGTATTTTGAAATGCCCAGAAATAGATCATAAGGCTGGAGCTCTCCTTGGAGCCCTTAATTGAAACGAGAGCATTTTTGGACTGAATGGCAGGCTTTGAGCCAAAATGTATGTATTTAAAGGAATAAACTGCAGCATGCTGATCAGAGGCAGCATTCCCAAGGGAAGGGGTAGGTCAGGGCGTGAACAGAACCTCCTTGAGTTCCCGTCATTTCTCTGCTCTATGAGGTCCTCAGGCTGTCGGACCCCATGAGCTGTACATTGGTCATTTCCCATCCTGTTCCTAGTCACAGAATCTCTGAATTGTTTGGGTTGGCAGGGACATTGAAGACCATCTCATTCCACCCCCTGCCACGGGCAAGGACGCCTTCCACTAGCCCAGGTTGCTCCAAGCCCCATCCAACCTGGCCTTGGACACTTCCAGGGATGGTGCAGACACAGCTTCTCTGGATGACCTGTGCCAAGACCTGCCCACCCTCCCAGTGAAGAATTTCTTCCCAATATCCCATCTAAGCCTGCCCTCTGTCAGGTGAAATGCAATATTTGGATTTGTCATCGGTGTCTTAAATAAACTCCACCCCAAGTAGACTCGGTCTGCATCTCTTGGGTGCCGGGTGGTGGGAGCAGGAGCTGCTCTCCTGGGGTGGGTGCCCTGCAGCAGCAGGATCTCTTCCTTCCACAGGGGTTGTGCAAGACAAGGAGCGTTCCCACATCCCCGCTCTTGTCCCCGTGTCCTTTCCCAGGCGCAGCCCTTGTCCCGTGCGGGGTCACGGCAGGAGTTTGTCACTAGGGGTCAGTGCCACCTCTCCGTTGTGCCTGAACGAGTCGCTGCCTCTGCCGGTGCTGCTGGATGGACGCTGCAGCGTTGCCACCAAAGGGCTGGGAGCTCAGAAATGGCTTCCCAGTGAGGTCCTGTGGGAATGCTGTTTGCTCCCAGGGAGTCCTGGCTCTGCTGGCTTCATCCCCCACATCAACAGTGGGATCCATCTGCTCGAACCTCCTAGGTTGGGTTGGGGTGCCAAGAGTCCTGAGCTGGGCTCACCTTGCTTCAGTAGGGTCACCTACTGGGAAAGGGATGTGCTTGTCCATGTCCTGCTCCTGCCAGCACCCAGCACCCAGCTGGATTTGCTGTGGATGCTGCTCAGGGTCCTGCACCACATCAGATGGCTTTGAGTTTGTTGGGTTGTGCTTTTTTCATTACAAAATATCTTTTTCATTGTGTAGCACAAGCAGGCACTTGGGTTGGAAGGGACCTTACAGACCATCTTGTTCCACCTCCTGCCATGGGCAGAGACACCTTCCACTAGCCCAGGTTGCTCCAAGCCCCGTCCAACCTGGCCTTGAATTATGGCCTTGAGTGAGAAGTGAGTTGGAGGTGGGAGAGCTCTGGCTCTGGGGGGCAGCTTTGAGGAACAGAGTGAATCCCACCAGGCTGGAGGATCGGGATGATTGGGATGCTGTCCTACTCCCTAAGCAGCAGGAGGCAGCCAGGGGTCACCAGGGCCTGCGTGAGCATTGACACCTCTCCCTCTGTCAGCAACGCTGGTGCTGAGGTGAGATCACAAGGAACGCTGATGTTTTCGGCTCCCCCTTCAACCATTTAACAGCCAAAGTTGTGTTTCTGTGGATAAACCACAGATCTGACTCCCTCGGTGATGCTACCAGAATGCAGGTTGAATTGCCTGGCAGATATGGATGGACTCTTTACAGCTTCAGACCAAACTCCTCTTTTGATGGGACTTGATCTCAGCACTGCTCCGAAGGTGGACATTTGGATGTGCTTCAGGAGCCTTTCAGGGGGTGTTTAAATGTCAGCAGTTGATCAGGAGATAAAATGATGATACACACACACACATTTAAAAAGGATTATGTGCTTATCCTGGAAAGCAAAACAATTTATTGTCCAAAACAATAGGAAATTCTCCATGTTGGTCCCTTCCAGCTCAGGGTATTCTGTGATTCTCTGATCTCTCACCACCCTCAAGGACTCCTACAAAACCATCATCCCCTGTTAGGAGGGAGGAAGGCTTGCAGCAGTGCTCCCTGCAGGGCAGGGGAAATATTGAGGGTGTGTGCTTTGTTTTCCATGTTTAAAAGCTTTTATGGGAAGGATTGTGGAGGTGCCTGCTGGTCTCCAAACCATGGGACGTGGGAAGCAACCATGGTGTTTCTCCCAGCTTTTTTTCACCCTTTCAGCTAAACAAGGGTGATGAATGACAAGTCCTTGTGTTGGAAGGTGGATTTTCCAAAGTGGTTGTTCCCAGCCCGTCCTGGACCACTGCTGGCCACAGTCCCAGGCTTGGACCACTGCTGGCCACTGTCCCTCCCAGCAAGTCTCGCTCAATGGACAGGCTCTCCTCCAGCTGTGCTGTAGGGATACAGCTGCAGGGCAGCAGAACAGATGGCTGCAGCAGGGAGGAGGCAGGAGAGGACACTGTCCCCAGGAGGGAGATGCTTCGAGGCAGGAGAAGGGGCATGGGAAGGACAGATCTGCCTGGACAGATTCCAGCAGCGCTGCCAGGATGTGGAGCACGACAAGACCTGGTGAGCTGGCTTTGTCCCCTGAGCTCATCAGTGCCTGTTGCTCTGTGGGGACAGGGAGTCTGGCAGGGCTGGGGGACGGTAGGAGACAGTCACTCCGTGCCATCTGGTGGCTCAGCCTGGCAGAGATGCTCTCCTCCAGCACGGCTTGGCCATGATCCATGTCCCAGTGGCGGAGCCGCATCCGGGGCTGTTTGCCGGAGCTGCCGGGTAAGGCTTGTCTCCTGCTGAGGCTTTCTGGGATCTCCTCAGCCAGACCTCAGGGCATCCACGTTTACAAGTGTGGTGCAATCCATGCTGGTAGCCTGGGGCTGTGTTCTCTGTGACTTTGACATCACCTGAGGGGGTGGGAGAAGGATCCCGTGGCCGAGATGTCTGTCACTGCCAGTGTGTACCACTGGCCAGACCCAGACCGAGTCCACACCATGCCCCTGCTGCCTGTCAGTTTGGGGACGGTGGTGGGGACCAACCTGGGGGAATGTGGGCACCAACAGACAGGCAGGCAGACAGATATTGGTCCAGGGGTGGGATGGGAAGCAACTGATGCCCTGTTGGTGCAGTTGGAGGTGGCTGAGGAGCTGTGCTGGGGAAGGGAGGGTGCAGGGGCAGGATGGAGCTGAGGGGTGGCAGCTGAGCAGGATGTGGTTTCTCACAGTTCTTCCACCTGGCACTTCCACAGCTAAAAATACAACAGGCTAAGGGAAGCAGCCCCAGCCCTCAGCCTTTGGCTTGCAAGGTGGCTGTAATGGGATCTTCCTCCCTTCTGCTCCATGCCCACCATGGGCAGGGGTTGGGTCTCAAGGGCTCCACTGGCTCCATCCTCCTGGAGCCGGTGATTGAGGTGGAGCTGGGACGAGCAGCCCAAACCAGCTCCTCATGAAATACCTTCTCTGCGTATTTTCCCTTCCCAGTGGAGGTGCTCCACCTCCAGCATCTCCTTCTGGGACTACACCCATGGCTACAGCGTCCTCTGTTCCCAGCCTGGGACCATGCAGGGACGTCACTACTCGCGACTCTCACACCCAGCAGGTGAAGTCCCAAGTCCAGGCTGGAAGAGCAGCAACCACAACAGACCATCCCATGGTGATCCCTTCACAGTGTCTTTCCCCCTGTCACTGGAGAGGGGGTTCTGTGGGGCTGAGAAGGTGGCATGTCCCCAGTGCCACGTCGCTGGCTCCATTGTTCATTGTTCCCTCTTGGCTCTGGGAGCCGGCGCGGAGACGGGAAGCGATAAGTGGGGAGAGGGCACCGCTCTGGTTCCTGCGCTCCGACAGGTTATTTCCCGACCTCTCCTTAGGTAAACTCAGCCCTTGACCTCCCCTAGAGTTTGCTTTGCTCTCCTCCAGCCCGGCGTGGGGCCCCAGGGAGCAGCCTGGCTCTATTAATAGCCCCTGGGATTTCCAAATCCCTCCTGTGTGTTGAAAGAGCGGCTGCAACCCCGTGATTCAGCCCTTGGTGGCAACACTCGGGCCAGTTCCCCAGCAGGGCTGTGGTGGGAAGGCTCCCAGGCCCTGAGGGTGGTGCTCAACTCTCCAGCAGGGTGGAGAGGTTGGGAAGAGCCTTTGTTCCATGGGATGGGGAGTTCTTGGCTTGCTTGCAATGCAAATAGTTGTGTCACTAACCTTGGTGGTGGTCTCTCCCTTGGCCACTGCCCAAGCTCACTCTGCACATTGATCTGTAAAGGGTAAAACCCAGGACCCTCAGAGCGGGCAAACCCATGGAATTGTGGAATCATTGAAGTTGAAAAAGACCTCTAAGATCATCAAAGTCCTGCAAAGTCCCACCAAATCATGTCCCCACGTGCTGCATCTGCAGGGCTTTTAAGTCCCTCCACCACTGCTATGGGCAGCTTGTTCCAGTGCTTTCCATGAAAAAGTGTTTCCTGATATCCAATCTAAACCTCCCCTGGTTCAATGTCAGGCAGTTTCCTCTTGTCCCCAGGGCTGAAGCAGACAGCTGTGAATGAAATCCATGGTGTCCCTATCCCAGCCTGGAGGAGAGTGGAGAGCAGAGCCTCAGTGCAGGGCATGGAGCATCTCCTCAGGCTTCAGCTGAATTTGAAGTCTTGGAGTCTCCTGCAGTTGGGCTTGTGAGTGATCCATGTTGGAGAGGGGGAGCTTTGGAGGCCTGGGTTACCCTGGAGAGATGCTCTGAGTGACTCTCTGTGGACCCTGGCCTTGTTGTGGGGAGATGGGTGGGAGAAGTGGCCCATGGGGAGAGGTGGGATCCTGGATATGGATGTGTGAGGGATGTTACAGGGAAGGTTACTGGGAGGGTTCAGCTCAGCAGGGCAGTGGGCAGGACAGGAAGCCACGGCTGTGAGTGGGGCCAGGCACTGTCACCAAGGCAAATATTTGGAAAGGCACTTACTGCCCAAAAATAACTGGAAAAGCTTTCAGGAGCAAGGCTGGAACATCCAGGGACAGCAACCAGAGTCCCCGAGCCCAGGGCAGCTCCCAGTGCAGGGAACAGAGGTGGGAAAGGGACATGACCAGTGTCTGCCC
>JAWWEW010000165.1:61527583-61548055 GCA_035583185.1 Anabacerthia variegaticeps
CCTGGCCTTGGACACTTCCAGGGATCCAGGGGCAGCCCCAGCTTTTCTGGGCACCCTGTGCCAGGGCCTGCCCACCCTCCCAGCCAAGAATTTCTTTCCAATATCCCATTTAATCCTGCCCTATGTCAGTGGGAAGCCATTACTCCATGTCCTGTTGCTCCATGCTCCTGTCCCAGGTCCCTCTCCAGCTCTCCTGGAGCCCCTTTAGGCATTGGAAGGGGCTTTAAGGTCTCCCCAGAACCTTCTCTTTTCCAGACTGAACAATCCCCACTTTTCCAGCCTGTCTCCAGAGATGTGCTCTGTGATGGGGGGCTCTTGTGTGTTGCTTCCATAGACTGTGGTGTGTGGGAATCTGCCTGTCACATCCCTTGTCTCCTTCCCTGTCTCAGTCCTCTACTGGGGTGTTCCTGCCCCTCCATGATATCCAGCTGTCCTTCTCTCCCTTTGGCAGCTCAACACCTTCCAGGCAGTCATAGCCTACAATGATGAGGACACCTACACCATCTTCCTCTATCCCGACGGCGGCCTCCAGTTCCTAGGGACACGGCCCAAGGAGTCCTACAACGTCCAGCTGGACCTGCCAGCCAGGGTGGGCTTCAGCTGGGGGGACGGCGATGACCCGAAGAGGGACGGGCTGTTCCACAGCCTGGCCAGCAGCGAGCAGGCTCTGAGCAACCTGGAGCGGTGCGTGGGCAGGGGGGCTGTGTGGGATGGGCAGGGGGAGCAGAGTCACCTTCTCCCAGCCCTGGAGCTTTTTAAGGGCTGAGAGAAGGAGGGGAGTGAGCTGGGAATGCTGCATTTGGGGGGCTCAACCTCACGTGCACTGGAGCTGCATTTGGGGTCCTGGAGGGGTGGTGTGGAGCAGGAGCACCTTTGGGATGGGTTTGCCAGCATGGCTGTGATGGATGTTCATGTGTGCTGCTGTCTGCAGGGAGAGCAACACGGGGGTACCTGGAGTGTGGGTGTTCCGTGTGGGCAGCGTGGACCAAGTGGAGCCGGGGGGCAGCGAGGGAGCTGCTCCTGGAATGCCACAGAGCCTCCCTGTGCATCCTGATCCCGACTACACCCGCACGCTCTACAGCCATGCCGACCACTCATCCACGGAGCTGCCAGCACAGCATCCCAGCCATGGATCCCGCACCCCAGTGCTCCTGGGCTTTGTCCCCGAGAGGAGGGAGGCCCAGGAGTGGGGCCGCCGGCTGCACCCCGGTGGGGATGGTGGCAGCCGGCAGAGCTACTCTGCCAACCCCTCTTCCTACAGCTCCGGGCACCACGGCGTCGGCGTGGAGGAGGACGTGCATTTCAACCCCGATGGTGAGCAGCCACAGCTCCTCCAGTGCCCCCATGGGGACAATGACCCAGCAGGAAGAGTGACCAGATGGGGACAATGACCCAACGGGGTCAGCTCGTGGAGGGTGGCTCCCTATAAAAGGCCCCTGGCTGCAAGTTCATCCCTTCCCAAGCAGTTGGGTCTGGAGTGAGCGTGGGCTGGAGTCACTCCTGCAAAGCTGCTGCCCTTCCAGCTCTTCTCCTTCCAGCCAGATCCTGCTGCCAGGGGCCTGCTGGAGCCACACATCCCTGCCTGTTGGGTTTGCCAGTGAAAAACGAGGGAGACTCATGGGATGGGATGCTCAGGGGACAGGTCCTGGCACAGGGACAGGGTTGTCCTTTCCACCCTCCCCACTGCCAAGCCAGCTGTGGAGCTGCCATGGCACGTGCCTGGGCGAGCAAAGCCCTGTCCCCAGCCAGCTGTCTCCCAAAAATACCCAGGAATTTGACCTCCTGCCCTCTGTCAGATCCGCCTGAAATCAGGCAACAGGTTCCAAACCCTCCAACCACCCCTCTGCATCCCGGATGACTCCCTTGGGAACCACCACTGCCAGCTTGTCCGTTTTGGGGGGCCAAGGAGGCGAGGCACCCACACCCCACAAGGGGTGGCTTCGTCCCCATGTCCCCAACCCTTTTCCCCTTGTCCCCAGTGTTCACCTACAGTGCTTCCAGCAAGGAGACCTGTGCCCAGCACCACGGGCGCTGCTCCCCCCATGCCTTCTGCACCGATTACGCCACCGGCTTCTGCTGCCACTGCCGGGCCACCTTCTACGGGAACGGGCGGCAGTGCCTGCCCGAAGGTACGCGGGCAGGGGGGCAGCAGGGACGGGCAGCCCCTGCCTGGGTGGCCACTGCCAGGGGTGCCCGTCTCCCTGCCCAGGGGCCGTGCATCGCCTCAACGGGAAGGTGAGCGGGAGCCTGACGGTGGGACGGGCGTCCGTGCGCTTCCAGGACGTGGACCTGCACGCCTACATCGTGGGCAGTGATGGCAGAGCCTACACGGCCATCAGCGGGGTGCCCCAGCCCGCTGCCCGCGCCCTCCTGCCCCTCCTGCCCGTCGGAGGGCTCTTTGCATGGCTCTTTGCCCTGGAGGAGCCCGGCTCTGAGAACGGCTTCAGCATCACCGGTGAGCCGGGATGTGGGATGCGCCATCGCTCCATGGGGGTTGTCTGGCTGAGTTGTGGGGTGATGTGTGGTTTGGAGTGGGTGATGAGGGGCTCAGGGCAGCTCTGTGGCTTCTCCAGCCTACCCAGGTTCAGCTGTGTGGGATGGGCAGGAGGAGCAGAGTCACCTTCTCCAGGGCCTGGAGCCTGGAGGAAGGAGGGGAGTGAGCTGGGGGTGCAGGGCACCTTCAGGGAGCTCAGCCCCATCCGCACTGGAGCTGCTGTTGGGGTCCTGGAGTGGTGGTGTGGAACAGGAATGGTATCTTTGTGATGGGTTTGCCAGCAGGGCTGTGATGGATGGTCACGTGTGCTGCTGTCTGCAGGGAGAGCAACACAGGGGTACCCAGCGTGTGGGTCTTCCACCTCACACATGTGCTGGAAGGGTAGGGAAGGATGCTTTGGGGTGTAGTCCCTCAAAATACTAGAATCCTTAAAATGTTCCCTTTTGCTGCCTGTTCTCTTTTGCTGCCCAGGTGCTGAATTCACCCAGAGCCTGGAGGTGACCTTCTACCCTGGAGGGGAGACGGTCCAGGTCACTCAGACAGCCGAGGGCCTGGGGCCGGACAATTACTTGAGCCTCAAGACACACATCCAGGGTGAGGTGCCTTTTCTCCCGGAGAACGTCACTGTCCACATCACCCCCTACAAGGAACTCTACTACTACTCCAGCTCAGGTAAGACCCGTGCCCACCTGTGCTCAGTTTCTCACACGCCATCCCTGCATGCCCCAAAACCCTTCATGCCATGGGGTTTTCCTCGCCCTCCGGCAGCTGTGACATCCTCGGGCCAGCGGGAATACGTCGTGGCCGCGGGAACCTCCAACCAGACCTTGTCCTACCGCCTGAGGCAGAATATCACCTTCTCCAGCTGCCCCCACGCCCGCCTGCCCGCGCGGCAGCAGCTCAGCGTGGCACGTGCCTTCGCCCTCTACGACGGCCAGGAGCACGTCCTGCGCTATGCCCTGGCTGCCCGCATCGGCTCGGCACCAGGTGAGCTCCACCACATCCCCCAGCAGTGACCAGCCACGGTGCCAGCCCCCACTGGGGGATGCCAGGCTCGCCTGCTCGCTCCCAAAGCTGCAGCGTGCTCGCTTTGCCCAAAAGCGGGTGAAGGAGAGGGGACCCCATCACAGTTATGACTTCTTCAGTAGGGGAAAGGGAGGGGCAGGCACTGAGCTCTGCTCTGTGGGGACCAGGGACAGCACTCAGGGAAGGGCTGGAGTTGTGTCAGGGCAGGGTTTGGTGGATATCAGGAAAAAGTTCTTCCCCCAGAGGGTGGTGGGCACTGACCAGGCTCCCCAGGGCAGTGGGCACGGCCCCAAGGCTGCCAGAGCTCCAGGAGGGTTCGGATGATCCTCTCAAGGACAGGGTGTGACTGTAGGGGATGCTCCTGTGCAGAGCTGAGGGTTGGACTCGATGATCCTTGTGGGTCCCTTCCAACTCAGCATAGTCTCTGACCCCGTGACTCCATTTTCCAAGCAGCTGGAGCTCAGCACTCCTGGCGTGGTGAGGCTGCATCCAGGCTGGCACTGGGTGGATGCCCGTGGTTCCCCATGTGGGTGCTGCAGCGATGCCTCCATCAGATATAAGTGGGAATGGTGACTCCCTGCATCTCCCAGACCTCTTGTTCCCCTCTAACACCCCGCTGTGCCCACAGATGGTGCTGGGAATCCCCCAGTGAGCCCGTGCCACGATGGCACACACGCGTGCGAGGCACCGGCGCGCTGCCAGCCTGGGGTGGGGATGGAGTACACGTGTGAGTGCCCATCCGGGCACCGCAGAGATGGACGGGGCTGCCGAGGTGAGCGGGGCTGTGAGCCAGGGCTGGGGAGGGGCTGGGGGACCTTGTCACCCTTCGGGCACCATGGTGGCCACTGGCATTTGGGATGCTGGGATGTGCCACAGCATTGCAGCAGTTCTGGTCTCCTGGAGCTTCACCAAGGACATGGGGGGAAAGCGAGGCAGGATGCTGGGGGTCCTTAGGGAAGCACCCCAGGAGCGTCGTGGAGGTGGAGGATGTGGGAGATGTGGGATGGGCAGCATGAGGCAGAATATTCCCCCAACACCAGTGTGGGGGAACCAGCAAAGGACTTTGCCGAGTGGAAAGATCAACACATCACACCAGGAGCAGCCAGACCCCAAAAATGGGTACCTGGTGTCTCCCCCTTCCTCCAGACATGGACGAGTGTGCCGAGGGCCTGAGCCAGTGCGGTGCCTTCGCCGTGTGCCAGAACGTGCCGGGCAGTTACCGATGCGAGTGCCGCAGCGGGTACCGGCCGGCGGGGGACGGCCAGGCGTGTGTGCGTAAGTGCCAGCCCTCAGCTCAGGGTGTGCCCGGCTCCTGTGCCCCATGGACATGCCCCGGTCACCCCCTGCCCTGTCCCCGCAGCGCTGGCACCGGTGAGTGACCCCTGTGCGGACGGGCGGCACCCCTGTGCGCCGGGGGACCGCGCGCGGTGCCTGACCCGTGGTGACGGCCGCCCCACCTGCGAGTGCCTCCCCGGCTACACCGGCAACGGCATCCGCTGCTCCGGTACGTGGGCACGGCAGGGACCGTGGGGCTCTCACACCGCACAGCCCCATCCCGGCTGATCCCATCTCCCCCATGCACAGACGTGGATGAGTGTGCCGAAAACCCGTGTCACCCGGCCGCCACCTGCTACAACACACCGGGCTCCTTCTCCTGCCGGTGCCAGCCTGGCTATGAGGGCGATGGCTTCCAGTGCACCTATGGTAAGGATGCCCACTCGCCCCCATGCCCTCTCTGCCCAGGGCACTTTTCCCGGCCTCACTCTTGTGGTTTTTTGGCTTTCCAGCAGCAGGAGGGAACCCACAGCGGCTGACGCCCTGCCAGCATGAGCAGATATACCCACGGGAGGTGCCACCGGGACCCTCGCCCGTGGGTGGCAGGCACGTGCCCCAGTGTGACGAGGAGGGTCGGTACCGGCCCCTGCAGTGCCACGGCAGCACCGGGCACTGCTGGTGTGTGGATGCTGCCGGGCAGGAGATTGCCGGGACACGGACGGCACCGGGCACCACTCCCCCTCGCTGCGGGAGCCCAGGTCAGTGACACCCCGCTGTGCTCGAGGGGGCAAGGGGAGGTGGGTCAGGTCCTTTGGCATCTCTCTTGCATCCCAGTGTTATCCCAGTTTGGCCCCAGGCACCAGCAGCGTGGGGGCTGTGGGTGGAGGGGACCCATAAACTAAATGGCCGTAAACTAAAACACAGGAAGTTTCACCTCAACATGAGGAAGAACTTTCTGTTGAGGGTGGCAGAGCCCTGGAACAGCTGTCCAGGGAGGGTGAGGAATCTCCCTTTCTGGGGACATTCCAAAACCACCTGGGAAAGGTCCTGTGCCACCTGCTCCAGGTGACCCTGCCTTGGCAGCGGGGTTGGACTGGATGATCTCCAGAGGTTCCTTCCAGTCCTAATAATTCTGTGACTCTGTGACCCTCTGCCCAACCACCTGTCTGGGGGCTTCACTGCCAAGGCCAGGGGGCAGGATGGTGCCAAATGGGCAGCACTGGGGGACTCCTGGGTGTTTAGGGTGCCCTGGCCCGTGGGGTTAAAGTGGCACTGGCCTTTGGGACACCTCCTGTGCCACCTTGTGATGGAGGGGATGTCGAGGGGGCTGGAGAGGGGCAGCCCCGGCGTGCCCAGCCCAAGGGGTGCACCTGCAGCCTGGGGTGAAGTGGGGCCAAACCCAGGTGCCAAGTGGGTGCCGGGGAGCTGCGTGGCACCCCGTGAGCCCAGGCTAGGGGGATTTATTGCCGGCAGAGTCCATCCAGCAGCTGACGCCATGCGAACACGCACGGATGTACCCACGGGAGGTGCCACCCGGACCCTCGCCCGTGGGTGATGGACACGTGCCCCAGTGTGACGAGGAGGGTCGGTACCGGCCCCTGCAGTGCCACGGCAGCACCGGGCACTGCTGGTGTGTGGACTCTGCCGGGCAGGAGATCGCCGGGACACGGACGGCACCGGGCACCACTCCCCCTCGCTGCGGGAGCCCAGGTCAGTGCCCAGGGGGAGCACCCTTGGCATGAAGGGGCACCCAGCAACGAGAGGGGGACCCAGGGCTCCAGCAGAGCCCCGAGCCCCCCGAGCTGGCACAGGGGTGGTGACAGTCACCGTCCCCGTGCCAGAGCCCACGGAGCGGCCCCCCAGCATGTGCGAGCGCTGGCGGCAGAGCCTGCTGGAGCACTACGGGGGCAGCCCCCGCAGCGACCAGTACGTGCCCCGGTGCGACCCGCAGGGGCACTTCACCCCGCTGCAGTGCCACGGGGACAGCGGGTACTGCTGGTGCGTGGACGAGAGCGGCAGGGAGATCCAGGGCACGCGCTCGGAGCCCGGCACCACCCCGCCATGTAAGAGCTGAGCGCCCCAAAACCACCCCCTGCTCCCCCCTGGCACAGCAGGGGTGCTGCACCCCGCTCCTCTTTGGGTGAGGAGCCGAAGGGGCAAGGCTCCCTGCACCAGCTCTCTCCCTGTTCCCACTGTTCCCACGCCAGGTCTCCCCAGCGTCGCGCCGCCCACCGTCCGGCCCTCGCCCCGACCCGACGTGTCCCCTCCGGCCACGGGGACCTTCCTGCTCTACGCTCAGGGACAGCAAATCGGGTACCTGCCGCTCAATGGGACGCGCCTGCAGAAGGAGGCGGCCAAGACCCTGCTCTCCCTGCATGTACGGTACCCCCGGGGATGGGGAGGGGGGAGTTTGGGATGGGCTGGTGCTGCTGCGCTGTGTTTCACACCTCCCTGGACCACTTGTCTGAGCCGTGATGGTTTGAGGGGTCACCTCTTGAAGGTTGATGTTGGTTTGTGGGGACAGTGGCTGTGCTGGTTGTCTCGGTCCTGAGGTGGCACTTCTTAGCTAGGTCTGGAGTGAGAGGACGAGGGGGAATGGCTTCATGTTGACAGAGAGGGTTAGATGGGATATTGGGAAGGAATTCCTGGCTGAGAGGGTGGGAATGCTCTGGCACAGCGTGCCCAGAGAAGCTGGGGCTGCCCCTGGATCCCTGGAAATATTCCAGGCCAGGTTGGACAGGGCTTGGAGCAACCTGGGCTAGTGGAAGGTGTCCCTGCCCATGGCAGGGGATAGAACTGGAGGATCTTTAAGGTCTCTCCCAGCCCAAACTATTCTGGGATTCTATGAAGGAGTGTTCTCACCTCTCCCTCCACTCGTCCCCAGCAGAGGGGCAGGTCACTGACAGCTCCCAGACCTGGGACTGCCCACAAGGAGAAGGATCTCGGGTGCTCCCAGAGCTCCCCAAAGTAGGTCACAGCCCTGGACTTCAGCTGCACAGCAATACTGCAGCCTTGCCTTTTCCCTGCCCCGGATTCCTCTTGGAGCATGGCCACGTGCATCTCCAGCCAGGCCAGACCGGGGGAGAGGAACGCTGAAAGCTGGGCCACGACCCTCCCTGCACCCCAGGGAAGTGAACACTTGGCCGAGTATTCCCTCTCCCCATCCCGAAGGTCATTCCTCGGGCTGGCTTCACTCTTGGAGCAGCCTCTCCTTGAGGCAAAGGGTTCAGATCCATCTGGCCGTGGGTGTGTGCCTGCACCAGCTGGGCTAGAATGCTCTGCTGCAGGATTCCGATGGGAGGGGGCAGTGGGAACCCACTGGAGTTAGGTTGTGCTGGAAAAACGGGATCTGAGTGTCACTTCCTATTGCTGCATCTCCAGTGCCAGCCGGTGGGATTAGGATGCTCAGTGAGCCCTCTGGCAGGATTTCACCCTGTGTGTCCCTCTCCCAACCCCACCAGGGCTCCATCGTGGTGGGGATTGATTATGATTGCCGTGAGAAGATGATCTACTGGACAGATGTGGCTGGACGGACCATAAACCGGGCGAGCCTGGAGCCAGGGGCCGAGCCGGAGACCGTCATCAGCTCAGGTGTGTCCCCATGCCCAGTGACACCTGCCCAAAGCCACATCAGCAGGTCACAGCTCGGGACTGTCCTGCTTTGGGCTCCTCCACCCACTCTCCCGTTCCTCAAGCCGGGTCAGGTGGGTTGGGATGCTCTGAGGGATTCCAGAGCAGCATTTCCCGAGGTGCTGAGCGTGGCCATCCCTCCATCAGGACTCATCAGCCCCGAGGGCCTGGCCGTGGACCACCTGCGCCGGGCCATGTTCTGGACCGACAGTGGGCTGGACAGGATCGAGAGGGCTCGGCTGGACGGCTCCGAGCGGCGCGTGCTCTTCGACACCGAGCTCGTCAACCCGCGCGCCATCGCCGTGGACCCCGTCCGAGGGTGAGCAGAGGCAATTCCTGAAGGATTCCCATGCAAGGCTTTGCAAGGTGGATGGAAGTGGCCGTGCTGAGGCCCCGTCCCGACCCTGGGAGCAGCTCTCCTGCATCGCACACCCCGGAGGAGGGGTTGGCTCTGCTCCCCAGCCCCGCTTTTATTTATGAATTCAGGATTTGGCTGAAGCTGCTGGTTTAGCATGAGGATGGCCATTATTTCTGAAAGCTTTGAAACACAGGCTGTGCCTCCAGGGTGCTGTTGGGATACAAAATGTGCTACTCCTAAGACTCGCCCTCGTCTAGGAGCTGCGGTTTGGGCCATAAACATGTTTGATATCTTCTGCTTTGCTTTTATTTTCCTAATCAAATAAAGATGTTTCAGGCACTGATAAGGGGAAAACCAGGCCTCGCTCCTGACAAGCAAACAAAGGGATAATCTCCCACCAGTCCTTACTGTTGTGTGTCCTGTTTGCTCTTCCCCAAGCAACCTCTACTGGACGGACTGGAATCGTGAAGCTCCCAAAATCGAAACTTCCACCGTCAACGGAGCCAACAGGAGGGTCCTGGTGCACACAGACATTGGTTTGCCCAATGGCCTGACGTTTGACCCCTTCTCCAAGCTGCTGTGTTGGGCAGATGCAGGTAAGGTGGGCTCCCCTGTTGTGCCAGGGGAGGTTTAGGTTGGATACTGGGAGAAATTTCTTCATGGAAAGGGTGGTTGGGCATTGGAACAGGCTGTCCAGGGAAGCGGTGGAGTCCCCATCCCTGGAGGGATTTAAAAGCCCTGTGGATGTGGCACTTGGGGACATGGGTCAGTAGTGGCCTTGGCTGTGCTGGGGAAGGGTTGGACTTGTTAATCTTAAAGGTCCTTCCAACCTAAATGATTTTGGGATTCTACTCCTTAGGCTGAAAAGCTGTTTTAAATTGTACTAAAAGAGGTAAAGGTCCTTCCCCCAGAGGGTGGTGGGCACTGACCAGGCTCCCCAGGGCAGTGGGCATGGCCCCGAGGCTGCCAGAGCTCCGGGAGGGTTTGGATGATCCTCTGGGGCACAGGGTGGAATTTTGAGGATGTCCTGTGGAGCACCAGGAGTTGGGCTGGATGATCCTTTGGGTCCCTTCCAACTCAGCGTATTCTACGGTTCTGTGAAACACGAAGCACATATTTGTTGGGATGTTTTTTGTGGTATGATAAATATCTTGGGTTTGACCAGGAACAAAGCACCTGGAATGCACATTCCCTGATGGCACAGGCCGGCGTGTCATCCAGAACAACCTCAACTACCCCTTCAGCATCATCAGCTACGCCAACCACTTCTACCACACGGACTGGAGACGGTGAGGGGACAAACCCCACTCCCTTGCATGCCTGGGGATGCTGAGCTCCCTCCAAGAGCTGGGAGCCAGCCTCCAGGGCTCCCTGAGAGCAGCCTGGAGAGGTTTGGTGCCAGAGGGGGAAGAGGGCTGTCCTCAGCCTGCTCCTGAGTCCTGGAGCCTCACCAGAGCTCTCGTGGGTCTCTAGAAAGCTGAACGTGGGTTCAAGCAACACCCGCCTGTAAATCTCAGCACAGAGTTGTTTAGACACAGCCCCAGCTCTCTGGGAGGGACAGAAATAGCGTTGGAGTTTTTTGTTTTAAACCAAAACTTGGCCCAAGTCTCCAGGTCTAGATCAGGTCAAAGCAGAGATTCTGTCCTCAGCCATTCCCTCTGCCCCGCCACCCAAAGGCCTCGGCGTGAGGAACTCGCCTCTATTGCCACTCCAGCTGGAAGCTCTCAAAACTCCCATCAAATCTGAGATTACAACAAACACTTAAGTGCTTGCCACGCTTGGAGGAGACTCTCAGGGAGATAATCTCTCCTTGGAAGGCTGTTTCTGTGGCTGCATCACCAGAGAGAAATGCACTGAATGAGCTGGAGGGAGATTTTTGTGGGGCAAGTTTCTTTCCACTTGTCCTGCAGGTGTTTAAACCAATCTTTTTAGGTGCCTCTGTTCTTAAATGCACGTAGAGGGGGGGAAAAAACCAAGTTTCATGGGTGAATAGAGCACTTGTCCCCCTTTTTTCCCCAGGGATGGGGTGATAGCTGTCAATAAGGACACGGGCTCCTTCACCGATGAGTATCTTCCAGAGCAGCGATCCCATCTCTATGGAATAACAGCAGTTTATCCCTACTGCCCTGGAGGTAAAAGCCACCTCAAACCCCAACCCCTTGGGACTGCCTGATGGCTGCAGGATGCCTGACACACTCAAAATGTCCATTTCTCCCTGCAGCAAGGAAATAGTGACTCCAGTTTCAAGGAATCAACAATCTTTGCACCCAGAGGAACTTCAGACCCAGAAAACTGTCACTGCATAAAAGGGGGAATAAACTCTTAACCAAGGCCAACAAAGCAACCTGCTTTCCTGCAAAAAAAAAAAGAAGCATTTTTTTATAGTTATACCTCAAGATTTTACTACTGTATTTTTTTACCAAGTGGAAAACATTGATGATATATTACCAAAAAAAATGGTCCTGGGCATCTCAGGCCATTACTCGAACTCTTGCTTAATGCAAGAAGATTTAAAATGTAGCTTTGTTTTTTTACTCAAAGGTTTTATTTTATTGGAAGAAGAATGGATGAATTTTTTCAGAGTTTTGACAATCTGACCAACAGGTCCTTCTATCCAAAAAATTTAAGTGCCTATGGGAAGCTTTGGCTGGCAGTGTCTTGCTGGGTCTAAATAACCCACAGCCCTGAAGACAGAGACTGTGTGTGCTCCACAAAGGTGCAGAACAGGGATGGGACGTGGCAAAGGCATTGAAGATTTTTCCAGAAGAGGATTCTGTGTTTTCACCACTGCCTCAATGCATGTCTTTTAGTATTTATATTAGAAGAATATGCTAGAATTGATCTGTTCATGCTTGTTGGTTCTTCCAAGTGCCTTCATAGACCTACCCAGTGTAGACCAAGACATGTTCAGAAATACCAGTTACGTTGTAATGCTTCACTTTTTCTAGGTTACTTCAATAACTGAATAAAGAGGTTGGTTTAAGTTTCCCTGTGGGTTTAGTTTTTAAATATTTCAAGGGGGGGAGGCAGCAAGCAAGCCAGGAGCAAAGCTGTTCCTAGGGCAGGACCTCAGCAAAAGAGGGTTTTATGTAACACTCCCCTCTCAACACAAAGCCAAACACAATGAAAAAAGAGGGAAAAAAAAAAAGGAAAAAACCTCCTATTTGCCAACTCAGAGCTAACCAGAACAAATTGTCTGTTTTCCCCAATTTCATTTATTTAAGGAAAAAAAAAGGACAATTCATTAGAAGTCAGAATTCAATTTCCTGTCTTCTTTCCAAACAGTGAAATACTCCCGTTTCATGCCGGAGTATGGAGCTGGACGTGGTTCCTACTTGCACTTGCACTACACAGGGGGCTGAAAGCTTTTCATCCCTTCATCTCCCAACTTTTCCCAGTCTGTGGTCAGTCTTGGGATCAGCAATAATGGCCTGGACAGCTACAATGGCTTCGTTGATCTTGGTTTGCAGCTCCCGGAGCTCCTCTATGTGCAGCAGGCGGAGGATTTGGGCAGCTTCGTTGATAACAGCATCTGGGGAGTGGCACAGAGAGAGATTTTTCATTCCATCCATCATTTTCAGCTGCCAGGAAGGACTTAAGAACAGCTTAACTGAAGTTGGTGGTTGTGGTTTCCAGGCTGGGAATAGGAAACAACTTCCCCTGCTGCTACAGAGGGATGGGGTGTCCTCCAAAACCTCGCCCAGCCCTCAAAATCCAGGGCTGGGTCAGAGAATCAGGGAATCACAGGCTGGTTTGGGTTGGAAGGGTCCTTAAGGATCATCTCATTCCAACCCTCTGCCATGGGCAGGGTCAATTCCCATTGGAAAGTTGGTATGAAACATTCCAAGTAGTGATTTAGGTGGCACAGAGCCAGACTAGTGGAGTCCCAGATCATCTGGGCCGTTCCTTATAAATAACCCATCAGGTCATGCCAACTTGAGCTGCCTCCATGAGATTTTAGGTAAATTAGGCAGCTCAAATCCCTGGAAGCAGCACAGATGTCCTCTGCTGGTAGCAGCAGGATTTACAAACAGCAGGATGCATTCCTTCCTTCCCTCCTTCCTTCCGCTGGGAAACGTGGCTGCCATGAAAAGCTGTTCTTTAAACATGACTCTGAAACAACATTATTCCACAGCTCACATTTAGGCTTGGCTCCTCCAAGCCCAAATGCTCAGGAGTGCTCATAAATAACCAGCTGGGAGGCAGGAATTCTTTCCACTCCAGGCTTTTTTACTGGGCACATCAGCTGTGTATTTGACAGTAATAGAGGCTGTCAAAGGCAAACGGGGCTATTTCAAAGTCACATTAGGGGAACTGCTTACCTCCCGTGTCAAATCCAAGAATGTGCTTTTCCAGAGCAACAGGCAGACCCTTGGAAAAGAAAAAAACCATGTTGAAATGCAGTTAAAAACGTCCTTTTGCAAGTGGGTAAATAAAAGCAGGTAGTACAGCAGGAGGAGAGAACAGGAGTTTCACTTATGTGAGTTTGATTACACAAATCTCTGTCCTGAAACCCCAAACCCAGGGGATTATTAAAGAAAAATCTGCCTGGTTAACAATCCCCTGAGTTGTCAAGCAAACCCCATTGGCCACACAGTGCCTGCATTCAATCCTTAAAAGGCCAACAGCAGGACTGGGAGAGAACACCCAATCCAGCAGCATCACTGCCCAGGCAAACAAAAACCCTGCACAAACTGGGCTTTCTTAGAAACTTCAGCCTTTAAACAGCTGCCAGTTTTTAAGCACTGGATGATTCGAAAGAGCTGCAAAAATTCTCTGTAATGAGAGTTTCTCAAGCTCACAACCTCCAGCAACATCCCCCAAAGCATGAGCTCAAGTGTTAAGCTCAGGGATAAACTAAACATTCAATTTTCTAAACACTTGCTCTATTAAAGCACTCCAAGGCAAAGTTTATTAGTGGTCATTTATAAGCATTGCTCTGTTTCCTTTACCCTCTCCAGCTGTAGAGGAGCAGTCATGCTAAATAATTACTCACCACATCTCCAAATGCATTTAAAATTAGATTCAAACATTGCAAATCTCAGAATTTGCTTTTACTGCCTCAGTAATTTCTCTTTTCCCAACATTTGCCAAATGCTTTGCATTTGGCACAAGAAAAACATTAGAGCTCAATACCATCAGTTTCTGCAAGGATGGGGCTGTAAAGCCTCTAAATGGTGAGGATTTCATTTAAAGGCTTTTATACAGATGTGAAGAAGGAACCTGAGTTGACCAAAACACACATTAAATACAAAATGGTGACTGCAATCCCATTTTCAGAAAGTGGCTCTTCTCCATGGCCCTTACAGGAAAATCCATGTATTTTTAAGATTGCAGTCAAACACTCTCAAAATTGGTGATAAAAAGGCCACTAATGCCACTTCAGAAAGATTCTAGCACTATATCAGATGTCCTACTTGGATTTTTTAAGAAATGAGGTTTATACTTCAGGCTGCAAAGAGCTCCCTGCCAGGCTGGGGTGTTCTCAGAGCCACATGAGCAGGAAAATTCGTGTCATTTTTTGTGTCTTTTTGATCCCAGTTCTTTGTGGTTCCTCCAACACTGAGTGCCCACGGTGTCCCCTTCAGCATTCCTTACTCTGCCTCCTTCCTACAATCCATGTTTGCTCCTTGCTGGGTGGTGGGAGCTGCCTTTGGAATCCCCCCAGCCCCTACTACAACTACAACAAGCACACCCTCCTTTGCACAGCAGCTTCAAACAGGGAGAGGAATGAAGGGCACCTTGACATCTGCAGCTACACAGACCATTTCCAGCCTCACCCCCCCAAAATCTAATTTCTAAATGCTGCATAAAACACTTGCAGTGGGCCTGACCACCACAGACAACTCCCCCCTAAGTGGAAATATTAACCATGAAATCAAATTCCCTGGGAGTGGGTGAAAAAAAAGTGCCCAGCTTTCAGAGTAGGGGGAAAATGTACCCGCTGTGTTGTGTTTTCAAACATATTCCAAGGGCAGATTTTGGGAGCATCCCTAAAGTCATCCTGAAGGGCATTTTTTGTACTTCATCCTACTTGGGATACACTCACCAGAGAAGGAAAGCCCAGCACAGCCTGAAGGTTGTCAGCATAAATCTGAACCCTTTCAGTAAAAATCTGAACTCCTTGAATTGCCATTTAAAATATAACCTAAAAAATATAAAGAAGTAATCTCTTACCTTGCAAACTGCACCTCGACCACCCAACAAGATCAATCTCATTTTATTCAGTACATTTAAATCTCAGCCACAGCACTTTGAGTCTCCTCATCCACATCCTTCAGTCAGAGAACATCTCCCCATCTGTTTTATCTTTTTCCCACTCTCTCCTGATATTGCCAAGAATGCAGCTCGTGGTGTTTTATGTCTCAAGTTGCCTGCCATGAGCAGCCAGAGCTTTTATTATTTATAACCCATTTCTTAACACACAAAGTGTCCCTGGCCAGTGTTTTGGCCATTAACAAACCAGTCAAAATCAGCAGCAGAGGTCTAATTTTCCTTTCTTTTCAGCCTGCAAGCCTGTGCTTTGAAGATCTTTCCTCCATTCCCCTGGCACATTATGATTTTGGTGATCTCTGCTGGCACAGATCAAGCTGTTTTCCTGCCTCTTCCCCACCTCCCTTGGAATTTGGCATTCCTAAGGAGAATCCACTCCCAGTGACGTGTATCAGCCAGTGACGTCTCAACCCGAGACCTGACAATGTTTGGAAGACCTATGGAATATGAACAATTCCTTCTCAGGCAAAAAAATCCCCAGTTCCCCCAAGAAAATCCCATTTTGATCCCTTTGTGTGCAGCTATGAAAACAACAACTAAAAGCTGCTTTTTATTACTTTTATAGAACCTAAAATGAAAACAAGTCTCAGCTGTTTTCATACTTTCTTGCTCCTTTAGCAGTTTTATGGATACACAAGTCCAAAGCTTTGATTTACTCTTCCAAGGCTTCTGGCAATTACTGCAGCTCAGAGCACCTGTGGTTCCCTCTTGGAAAACATCCTCAGCAGCAGGAGGATAAATAAATCATGGACTGTTGTGAGCAGCTGCCAGGGAAGATAAAGGGATTTGGGCTCTTTGAGCAGATCCAGGCACTTTAGAAGGGACACTGACACACGTGCAGGGCAGGTGAGGTTGCCCTTTCCCAGCTGTGTCCAAACTCAATGCCAGCAGCTGCTGTGCCAAATGCCTTGGAGATGACTTGGAAAAGTGGAATGCTGAAGAAATGACAAGCTGATAAACCACAGCCATCCCCTGGAACATCTTCCTAACAGAGGTTACAAAAGAATGCTGCAAAATCTGAGTTTAAGGGCAGAAGTTTCCTTCAAAACCTCTCTTTTTTTTTTTTTTTTAGGGAAGAGAGGAGGGAGGAATTGGATGAGCAACATCCCATTCCCCAAATATGAGGTGTATGTACAAAACACGCCATACAAGGAATGCTTCAAACTGTTTATGCAGCCAATGCTGCCGATTCCAAGGAAAAGCCAGCTCATACATTTCTTCTCACACTATAGGCCTTTTGCACTGAACAGTCAAGGTAATCCTCTGGGAAATAACCCAGGGAACAGCTATTCCATGATATATCACACAGGTGTATTTGCATTCAACTGAAACAAAGAGAGCTTTGCAAGCTGCTCTCCAAAATCCTCTGGGTCTGTTGGGACCAGCATGGTGAGGACAAAGGAAGTTTCCACCACCCTCCTAAAGGAAGTATTGATATAAAACAGATTTTGCCTGAGGGGACAGACATTTATCTTCATTAATTGATATGGGATAATTCACCCTGGACACGTGGAATGGGAATACAAACCTCCTTGGACTGGCTGGCCTTGGCTATGGCGTCCTGTGTCAAACGCTCCTGAACCAAAATGCGAATTGCCTGGGAAAGACATGGAAAGGTGAGAGGAATTAATTCAAGTCTTGCTGCATTTCTCAGCAATTCCAAGGGAAAAGGAGCAAATATTATAACTCAGCATAACCCCAAACACACTTCCAGACCTCAAAGCTTTGCACTTCATTTCTTTCTTGGTGTCTCACACAGGTGTGTGAGGCAGCTTAACCACAAGGACAAGGACATTAATTTCACATGGATTATTTCAGTCACTACTGGCCCAGAAGCTGCAAAGTACAAGGAACAAAGCAGAAAGCTCAGGATTTTTAGCCTGGAGAAAAGGAGGCTCAGGGGGGACCTTCTCTCTCCAGACAGGACAGTGGAGCCAGGAGGGGTCAGGCTCTGCTCCCAGGGAACAAAGGATAGGGTAAGTGGAAACAGCTTTAAGTTGTGCCAGGGGAGGTTTAGGTTGGATATCAGGGGAAATTTCTTCATGGAAAGGGTGGTCCAGCCCTGGTCCAGCTGCCCAGGGCAGGTGTGGATCCCCATCCCTGCAGGGATTTAAAAGCCCTGTGGATGTGGCACTTGGGGACACGGGGCAGTGGTGGGGGAATGGTTGGACTCCATGATTTCATGGTCTTTTCCACCCTAAACAAAGCTATGCTTCCAGAACAAGCTGATCACAATCCAAAGCAGCAGCACCTTTTTTTTTATCCCTGTGATCTCACACCCTCAACGCTGCAGCAACGAGGATTCTTCGGGAAGGAAATCCTGCCTTGGGAAGGAATTCCTGCTAACAGCACCTTCTAGAAGGTGCTGAACCACCTTCCACCCTCAGAGAAACCTGGAGCAAGGCCACCCACCCAGGGTTTAAAAGACTGAGAGCAGAAAGGAATTAATTTTAGACTCAGGAACAAGAACAGCCTGGACTTTGACAATCCTGCTGCTCATCCGTTTTCACCGGCTCCGGCACATGGGATGAAATCCCATCAGTTACTGATCCCTACAGCTCCAAATGCCTCTAAGAATAACTGCAGGAATACCAGGCAGGCAGCTTTCCACAGGAAAGCAGAACTGGATCTGTCAAACATATTCCTCAGACTTTCCCTGCTGAGCAATCAAATGTGACAGGAGCAGCTTCATCACTTGGTGTTTCTCGCCCAGGATTTCTCCCAGTTTTGGTCAGGATGAAAGTTGAGTCGATCCTAGAAAGTTGCCTCAAAATACTTCTAGAAATCATTCTAGGTGAAGGAAGTAGCCTGCACAGAAGAATCATTTGATGAGGAGTTTAACAGCAAATTCCAGCAGTGAAACCAGATCTTGTGGAAGAGAATTCCAAGTGCCTTTTGCCTTAGAAAATGGATATCCAACTGTGTGTTACACAGATGCTTCCTGATCAACCTGCCAGATTTAAATGAATAAAATGGGATTCCAAATATCTCTGCTCACTCTGGCCAGATGTCTGTGGTGTGCCTGCACCCTTTGGCTCTTCCTAAGCATCTGCTCCAGAGTGTCCAAGCCTGAATAGGGATCATAAATTCCCTCCAGTGCACTGAAAACCTGCTTACTGTGGTGTAAAATTAAGAGTTTGACTTCAGTTGACACCTTCTAATACCATCAAACCAGCATTGCTGTTGGATTTTCATTGCAGGAATCTACTCTCACTGTAATTAACAGCAAGAAAATTCAGGCTGCTTTCATCCAACCACACCTGCCTGAAAAAAGCAAGACTAGAAATGTAGGAATAGTGACAGAAAGGGAGAAATGGTGACAGAAAGGGAGAAATGGTGACAGAAATGTGAATATATTTATGGAGCAAACACATTGCTGGTACCAAACCTGGTGAACCCAGATAAAGTTTGGCAGCCCTGGCCAATCCTGTAAAACCTGAGGGAATTCTGTCTGGAAGGAGCTCAGCTCATGCTGCAGATCCTCAGCATTTCCATTCCCAGGGTCTCCTCTCTCCACCTGATATCCCTTTTCATTGATTTTTGTAGGATTTTAGGTTGGGTTGTTTTAGGAAGAGGTTTGATTTAAGATCTCCACTGCTCTTTAAAGACTGATGAAGCTCTCAAAGGTTATTTTGGCTTCCCAAAAGAGGAGGAAACCATCCTAAAGAGAATGAGAAAAAAATGGATGGGATAACTGCAGGTTGACAGTTCCTTAAGAAACCAGAGTACCAGGATAATACTCTTTTAGCAGACCTGTTACAGACTTACACACACTAAATAAACTTTAATGCTCATGGTGTTTAGTTTCTCCAAAATAAGTTTGGCAAATCTCAGAGCTACTGTCATGAATGAACTTCATGGTTTTTTTCAGTGAAATGCTTTTATTTTGGTGCCAAACAAAACTAGGTTTATTTCTATATTTATGGCATGACTGAGCAGGAACTCAGGATTGCTGCAGTCCCATAAATAAGAGCATTTAAAAACACAGTATAGTTTTGACCCCAAATCTACAGAGTTCCACTAGTAAGTCAAGGATTTTCCTAAAGGCATAAAGAAGAAGGTTTAGAAAATTAATTATTCTATTTAGTGCACTTAAAAGTCATAATTAGTTGTCAAAACTAAAATAAATTGATAAGTGATGACAAGGAGTAAATGGTTCATAGGATCAAAAGGAGAAGGAAACTTTTAACTGTGGGTCTTCCCTTGGATGTTTGTTTTAAAAGATCCTTTGCACCATTAGCTTGTGTATTTTCAAGTTTCTTTAAATTTCTAGCACTGGAATACAACCTTCTCCTTGGAGGATGTTCAAGGAATTCAGCTCATATTGAACTGTTTGCCAAGATATTTATCCCTGCATTAATTTCCAGGATTTATGTTCTTATCTGCTTGGAAAGACACATATAGAATGATGGGTTTTTTCCTATTTGGGCCTAAAAATTCCTAGCTATCAGTAACACAAGGTATTAGACCCATACCAAGCAATAGGAAAAGACGGAAGAAAGGAGATAGGAGAAGTGGGAAACTCACCTTGAGCATCACCAAGTAATCATCATGTCGTTGGATCTGAAGCAGGTTAGCCAAAGCCATCACTCCAGCCTTGAAATCAGGATTATTCACTGGAAAAGAATCATTGCCATTAAAAATATATGTTGGTTTAACTGCAATCATGTTTCCTTGCATTTTTTTAAGGTATTTTGCTATTTCTCCCTCACTCACAATAAGTGTTTACGGCTTACAGAACTCTCTGCAAAGCTTGTCAAGGCAAACACCCTTCAGCTGCTTCTTCACTGTCAACAAGAGCCCTCCCCAATTATTCAGATCTGGGCACTTCATTCTCCTGGGAAAGATTCCCCCCATTGCCCTTTCCCTTTTTCCCAACAGGAGAAGCTCACATCCCTATGGAATTCACATGGACAAGTGCAAACAACTCAAAGTAACTCTCAAACCACTGTTCACAGAGAGGCACTTTCAGCAAGCAGGTGGAAAATACAGGAACTCTGCATCCCTGAAGCTTTAAAGTGGGCTTTAAAAATCTGTATCAGAGGATTAAACAACTTCAAACCTGAGGAACACACAGGCCATGGAACACATTCCCATGCAGGAGGTTGCTGTACACTCACCATCCAGGTTGATCAGTGGTTCTGCATTTTTGGCTGTGTTGTCAGCATTTTTAGCACCATCAGGGGTAGAATCCTTATATTTGTCAGCTGGAAAATTAAGAGGCAAACATGACCACCATTAGAGCTCATGACAAAAATAACTCATTCCAAGTTGAGCACCAAGCTGGATTTTTGGGGCATTTTAATGATCCAAGAGCCTTCTGGGCTTATAATTTGGTATTTTAGAGCACCCTATTAATATTCCCAAAGACTGAGAACCAGAGTGCAGGTATTTATATCCCATCATGTCTTGGGCA